>CAUDMG010000750.1:1245000-1251270 GCA_958450375.1 Homarus gammarus | reverse complement strand
TCAGCTGAGGGCAATAAAGTTGAGTAATGTGTGTGTGTGTGTCTGTGTGTGTGTGTGTGTGTGTGTGTGTGTGTGGTCAGTCATCAGTGAGTGGTCAGTTATCGTCGAAAGTAGAATAAGTCTTGAGTCAGGGGGGTGGACAGTCATCACGGACAGTAATAAAAGGCATCAGTCATCATGGACAGTAGTAAAAGTCATCGGTCATCATGGACAGTAGTAAAAGTCGTCGGTCATCACGGACAGTAGTAAAAGTCGTCGGTCATCACGGACAGTAGTAAAAGTCGTCGGTCATCACGGACATTAGAGGTCGTCAGTTATGGGATCGGTCAGAAAAATGGTGAAGATGGTCATCGTCATCAACAGAGTACCACGATAAGGGCCGGAGTCATCGTCATCAACAGAGTACCACGATAAGGGCCGGAGTCATCGTCATCAACAGAGTACCACGATAAGGGCCGGAGTCCTCGTCATCAACAGAACTCCACGTTAAGGGCCGGAGTCCTCGTCATCAACAGAGTACCACGATAAGGGCCGGAGTCCTCGTCATCAACAGAACACCACGTTAAGGGCCGGAGTCCTCGTCATCAACAGAACACCACGATAAGGGCCGGAGTCCTCGTCATCAACAGAACACCACGTTAAGGGCCGGAGTCCTCGTCATCAACAGAACACCACGTTAAGGGCCGGAGTCATCGTCATCAGGGTTGGGCGGGCCATCAAGGGCACAGGACAGAGCAGGGGGGGGGGGGGGGAGTCATAAAAAGGAACTCGTAGGAGCAATTTGAGCCAAGTGCAGCACTTACGGCGTGTTGCTCGACTCTATAACTTTCTAACGGCCCAGTCCCGATAAATATTTGACGTAGGCACATCTCAGGGGGCTGCCACCACGCGCTTGTTGGCACTAAGGGGGGAGGAAGGAGGAGGGGCGCTTGGTCTTGTGTTTTGTTGGTAAGGAGGAAGGGGAAAGGGGGGGGGCTTCTCTATCTTGTTTTCATATTTTACTTTGCTGTTTCCCTCTTTCCTCTCCCTATATTGCCACCCACTAATTCATCCACCTTCTCCTCCTTCTCCTCTTATTTCCTTCTGTCTCCCCCTTCTTCCTTCTCCCTCCCTTCTTCTCTCCTCTCCCTGCTCTCCACACGTACCAACCCTGCCCGCCCTTCCATCTTCTCTCACACATTACAACCCATTAACCTCCCTCCTTCCCTCCCTTCCGCCTTTCCTCCTTCTCTCCCTCCATCCCTCCTTCCTTCTCTCCCTCCCTCCCTCCCTCCCTCCCTCCCTCCGTCACTCCCTCACTCCCTCACCCTCCCTCCCTCCCTCCCTCCCTCCCTCCTTCCTTCCCTCCCTCCCTACCTCACTCCCCCTTCCCTCCCTCCCTCCCTCTCTCCCTCCCTCCCTCCCTCCCTCCGTCACTCCCTCACTCCCTCACCCTCCCTCCCTCCCTCCCTCCCTCCTTCCTTCCCTCCCTCCCTACCTCACTCCCCCTTCCCTCCCTCCCTCCCTCACTCCCTCTCTCCCTCCCTCCCTCCCTCCCTCACTCCCTCACTCCCTCACTCCCTTTGCCCCAGATGGTGTTACCTGCACATTTCACCTTAATTACAAATACACGGAAGAAATGTACCTGGTGAGGGGGAGGGATGAGTGGGGTGAGGAATGAGAGGGATGACAGAGGAGGAAGGAGTGGGGTGAGAGGGATGAGAGAGGAGGGGGAGGTGTGTTTTCCGCCTTTTAAATAACTAAATCATCGCGACTATTATTACATATGCCGCCTCGATTATACTGGCGATTATGGGGATTATGGTGGCGATTATAGGGATTATGGGTATAATTCTTTATTATTAGTATATGTGTTTCAGTGAGAGAGAGAGAGAGAGAGAGAGAGAGAGAGAGAGAGAGAGACAGAGAGAGAGTTACACCTCCCTCCCAGCTAATATCGAGAGAGAGAGAGAGAGAGAGAGAGAGAGAGAGAGAATTACACCTCCCTCCCAGCTAATATCGAGAGAGAGAGAGAGAGAGAGAGAGAGAGAGAGAGAGAGAGAGAGAGAGAGAGAGAATTACACCTCCCTCCTCCCAGCTAATATCGAGAGAGAGAGAGAGAGAGAGAGAGAGAGAGAGAGAGAGAGAGAGAGAGAGAGAATTACACCTCCCTCCTCCCAGCTAATATCGAGAGAGAGAGAGAGAGAGAGAGAGAGAGAGAGAGAGAGAGAGAGAGAATTACACCTCCCTCCTCCCAGCTAATATCGAGAGAGAGAGAGAGAGAGAGAGAGAGAGAGAGAGAGAATTACACCTCCCTCCTCCCAGCTAATATCGAGAGAGAGAGAGAGAGAGAGAGAGAGAATTACACCTCCCTCCTCCCAGCTAATATCGAGAGAGAGAGAGAGAGAGAGAGAGAGAGAGAGAGAGAGAATTACACCTCCCTCCTCCCAGCTAATATCGAGAGAGAGAGAGAGAGAGAGAGAGAGAGCCGATCATATTTCTAAGTTTTAATGAGTTACAATTTGACTTATGGGGGGAGGAGGGGGGAGGCTGTCAGCTGTTATCAAAATGAAGATTGTTCTAATTATGTCCCCCCTTCCTCCTTCCCCCCCCCTTCCTCCCCTCCCCTACCCCCCTCCCCCGGCCCTGGCTTACTGCAGGTGGGATCATACCGTAATTAAACGCAACTTGTGACTAAAGTTTGTCTCAATTATACCTTGACCGAATATGTGTGTGTGTGTGTGTGTTGGAATTCTCTCTCTCTCTCTCTCTCTCTCTCTCTCTCTCTCTCTCTCTCTCTCTCTCTCTCTCGATATTCGCTGGGGGGGAGGAGGGTGGTGTAAACTCTCTCTCTCTCTCTCTCTCTCTCTCTCTCTCTCTCTCTCTCTCTCTCTCTCGATATTAGCTGGGAGGGAGGAGGGAGGTGTAATTCTCTCTCTCTCTCTCTCTCTCTCTCTCTCTCTCTCTCTCTCTCTCTCTCTCTCTCTCGATATTCGCTGGGAGGGAGGAGGGAGGTGTAATTCTCTCTCTCTCTCTCTCTCTCTCTCTCTCTCTCTCTCTCTCTCTCTCTCTCTCTCTCTCTCTCTCTCTCAATCATTCATCTCATGTATATTTTAGTCTGTTTACTTAATTCATATAGAAACGAAAAGAACACGCCACCGAGAGAGAGAGAGAGAGAGAGAGAGAGTCTCCACCTTCTCCCAGCTGGTATCAATTAAGACCTGAAGAAACTGATATATATTGTGACCTGATACCACTGTGACCTGATATCTTTCGTGACCTGATACCACTGTGAGCTGATATCTTTCGTGACCTGATATCACTGTGACCTGATATATTTCGCGACCCGATACCACCTGTGACCTGTGACCTGATATCTTTTGTGACCTGATATCTTTGCGACCTGATATCTTCCAACCTAACAAATACTGGCCGTAATTACACAGTGTTTTGTCGAAGTAAATTAATCAGTCATTACATCTACTTATTACTATAATAATTAAACTCGACCGCTGCAATAACCTGGTTTAACGCTGCAATAACCTGGTCGAACGCTCTATTAAACTCTTATTTTAATTTTCTCGTTTTTTTTTTATAATTTTGGAAGGTTTATTTTTTATTTTTTTACTCGTGATTTTTATCGATTATATTTTCCTTTTTTTTTTTTACTCGTGATTTTTATCGATTATATTTTCCTTTTTTTTTTTTACTCGTGATTTTTATCGATTATTTTATCTTTTTTTGTGATTTTCTTTTGTCGACCTTTTGCCTCTTGTTTATGTTGTGTTTGTTTGTTGTAACGTGTAATTATTAATATTTTTTCTACAGGTTAGTAGAACGTAAATATGTAAATACACCTCGTTCGTCAGCCTTGGTTAATCCTTTATGTAAATTAAGTCATAAATTTTGAATATAAAGGCAGAATTAACCTGATGATAAAACACATAAGGGGTTAGGTTAGGTTAGGTTAGGTTAGGTTAGGTTAGGGTGTGATTGATGGTCCTGTTAGGTTAGGTTAGGTTAGAGTGTGATTGATGTTCCTGTTAGGTTAGGTTAGGTTAGGTTAGGTTAGGTTAGGTTAGGGTGTGATTGATGGTCCTGTTAGGTTAGGTTAGGTTAGAGTGTGATTGATGTTCCTGTTAGGTTAGGTTAGGTTAGGTTAGGTTAGGTTAGGGTGTGATTGATGTTCCTGTTGGGTTGTTATTATAGCTGTTATCTTATACGTGTTATCCCAGGTGTGGTAAAGGCTATGTATGCCACGGACGAACCACGGACAAGGTTAAGGTACGGACACCTAACCTAACCTAATTAAACCTAACCTAACCTAACCTAACCTAACCTATTCAGACAAATCATTCATAGTTAAAACACAGGTAGACTCATCAGGTAATTGACACAGGTTGACTCCTAAACAGGTGATCGACTCCTAAACAGGTGATCGACTCCTAAACAGGTGATCGACTCCTAAACAGTAATATTCCAAAGAAAACGGGAACAGGCACAAGGGATGACTGCTGAAATATTGACGCCATGTAATCTACTTTACTACACCCGTATTTTGTGTATTCAGTGTGAACTCTAGCTTGTTAATGCTCTAAAGGGATATATTATTTAAGCTGGAATTAGTGCATTGGGCAAACTTAAAGGGGACGAGATATACATTGGCATATACAGGTTCTTTCAGTAATATACATACATACATACATACATACATACATACATACATACTAGAGCAGTGTGTGTGTGAGAGAAAGAGAGAGAGAGAGAGAGAGAGAGAGAGAGAGAGAGAGAGAGAGAGATGAGGAGAGGTCAGCAGTAGTACATCTCTTCAGTGACCCAGGTTGACCTGACACGTCTATCACCCCATCTTTCTCTTTTCATATTCTCTTTATTGAATCTTGTGAGTGATTCTTTTTCCTTCTCCTCGTTGTCCTCCTCCTCCTCCTCCTCCTCCTCCTCCTCCTCGCCTCTTCCTCCTCCTCTTCTCCTCCTCCTCCTCCTCCTCGCCTCTTCCTCCTCCTCTTCTCCTCCACCACCTCATCTCCTCCACCTCCTCCCCCTCCCTCCACCCTCCCTCCACCCTCCCTTTCTCCCTTCCTCTACATCAAAAGGGTATCATTATTTATCACTCTGGGCTGTTGTCTCCCTCCTGGGGCGCTGCTCCCCTTTTACCTCCCCTACTTCCTCCTAAACTCTTCCTCCCCACCCCTACATCTCCCCTACCCTCCCCACCCCTACATCTCCCCTACCCTACCTTACACCTCCTCCCCCGCTATACCTTCCCTAATCCCTTTACACAGCTCAAACATTGTTCCTACCGCCCCTCTCCCCACACCACTCTCCTCTCTCACCCCCCTCCCCACACACTACCCTTCCCCTCCCTCACCCCCTCCCCTGGGACCTGCCACCTCAGCCACCCACCCCCCCCCCCACTACATGGTCCCATCCCTGTTCCACACCCCTCAACACAAACTATACATGCCCTACCCCCCTCCCTCCCCCCCTCCCCCCTTCCTCCCCCATACACCCAGCTACACTGCCAGACGTCCCCGAGAGACCTCCTGGCAGGGGCAACTTCCATCACAGCAACACTCAGGTTATTCACTCTTACACCGAAAGTTACACCCATTTGCTCCACACACACACACACACACACACACACACACACACACACACACACACACACACACACACACACACACACACACACACACCTACACCCTGTATCCTACACTTTATACATCACACGTCGCCTCCCTCCCTCTGTCTCCTACACCTTACCTTCTACACCTCCTACACCTCCCCTCCTACACCTCCCCTCCTACACCTCCCCTCCTACACCTCCCCTCCTACACCTCCCCCTCCTACACCTCCCCCTCCTACACCTCCCCCTCCTACACCTCCCCTCCTACACCTCCCCTCCTACACCTCCCCTCCTACACCTCCCCTCCTACACCTCCCCCTCCTACACCTCCCCCTCCTACACCTCCCCCTCCTACACCTCCCCTCCTACACCTCCCCTCCTACACCTCCCCTCCTACACCTCCCTCCTACACCTCCCCTCCTACACCTACCCCCCCTACACCTCCCCTCATACACCTCCCCTCCTACACCTCCCCCTCCTACACCTCACCTCCTACACTCCCTCCTACACCTCCCCCTCCTACCTCCCCTCCTACACCTCCCCCTCCTACACCTCACCTCCTACACCTCCCCTCCTACACCTCCCCCTCTACACCTCCCACTCCTACACCTCCCCCTCCTACACCTCCCCCTACACCTCCCCCTCCT
>CAUDMG010000750.1:1217500-1240000 GCA_958450375.1 Homarus gammarus | reverse complement strand
TTTGGGGGGGTCTTATGGTCCGGATAGAGACGTTTTTTGGTCTTATGGTCCGGATAGAGACATGTTTTTTGGTCTTATGGTCCGGATAGAGACATGTTTTTTTTTTGGTCTTATGGTCCGGAAAGAAGGATTTTGATTTTGGTCTGGTCAAATCGAAACATAATTTGGTCTTGTTGTAAAGAGAAATATTACGTTTAGCGCTGGGTGTAATCACGATGTCAACACGTTTTAATCTTGTTGCGATCATGTTTGGAACACCTTTTAGTCATAACAATTAACAACACATGTTTTGGTCTTGTTGTGTCATGATGGGAACATACTGCTGTTGTCAATACTGGAAGACACACATGAATTAATCCTGTTTTGGTCCTGGAAGAAACGCGTATTGGTCTTGTTGTGAACATGAATAACACGTATTGATAACAGTGATGACACAAACACACATCAATATTGTCGTGTCGTCGGTGGGTAGAGCAAATGTTTTCTCCTGTGCCGCTCCTGACAGCTACATGGTGTAGTCGAGATTCGAATACGACATGAACAAGAGTAGTGACCTATTGTCGCTTCCAGTCGCCCGCTTGACAATTATTTATGCAATACAATATATATATATATATTTTTTTTTTTTTTGGGGGGGGGCGTTATTTATGATCCCTGTTGTGTTTATGACGATCAGGGGTAAAATATGACTACAATTGGCCATGGCCCGAGAGAGAGAGAGAGAGAGAGAGAGAGAGAGAGAGAGAGAGAGAGAGAGAGAGAGAGATGGCGGGTAAAATATATACTGTATATATACCATAAGGGTGACTGGCCATCTGGTTTTTATTCTGTTTTCTGCCTAAAGTACACCATGTCGTCTTATCCAGCCTTCAAGTGTGTGTGTGTGTGTCTCTCTCTCTCAGGTGCAAACTGACCCCGTCTCTCCTTGTCCCGTGAGTAAAAAACGAACACTATTAATTCATGTCTAAAGAAAATGGTAAACCAGCGAAGGAAGGAGAAGAAAAAATAAATAAATACTGTACCATTGACCCGCCGCTGGGAATCGTATATTGGTGGAGTGTTTGGAGACAAGTCGGGCACTCACGGTGACTAATGCTCCACCTCACTCCCTCGGTCACCCTCCTCCACTTCCCTCCCTCGGTCACCCTCCACCTGGTCTCCCTTGGTCACCACCCTCCACCTCACTCCCTCGGTCACCCTCCTCCACTTACCTCCCTCGGTCACCCTCCACCTGGTCTCCCTCGGTCACCCTCCTCCACTTCCCTCCCTCGGTCACCCTCCACCTGGTCTCCCTCGGTCACCCTCCACCTCACTCCCTCGGTCACCCTCCTCCACTTCCCTCCCTCGGTCACCCTCCACCTGGTCTCCCTTGGTCACCACCCTCCACCTCACTCCCTCGGTCACCCTCCTCCACTTACCTCCCTCGGTCACCCTCCACCTGGTCTCCCTCGGTCACCCTCCTCCACTTCCCTCCCTCGGTCACCCTCCACCTGGTCTCCCTCGGTCACCCTCCACCTCACTCCCTCGGTCACCCTCCTCCACTTCCCTCCCTCGGTCACCCTCCACCTGGTCTCCCTCGGTCACCCTCCCTCCCTCGGTCACCCTCCACTCCTACCTCCCGACAGTTATCACGTCTCTTACCTAATATATCCCCAAGAGGGCAAAAAAACACACCTTTATTTATGCTTATATCGTTGTTGTTTGTTTTTTTCTTTAGGGATTATCCAGACTCCCTAAAAATCCCCGCATGTTTGGTGTTGTGAAAATACAGGGATTAGGAGGGATTATTGTAGAGATGGTGTGTGTGTGTGTGTGTGTGTGTGTGTGTGTGTGTGTGTGTGTGTGTGTGTGTGTGTCACGTCGCCAGTTCTCAACACCTGCACTTAAACATGACCTAAAAAAAACTAAAAAAATCTCGTGTGTGTTGAAATGTTATATATATTATCCTGTCGACACACCTGACTACACCTGACTTATTCTTGTACGTGTTTAAGGATCACTTCACCAGCTCAAACACATACACACACACACACACACATAAACACACACTAGGGGCAAGAGGACATACGTACATAAAGTCAAATCTTAATACAAATATAACCTAACCTAGCCTAACCTAACCTAACCAATGTGTTCATAGTTCAGGTAAATAAATTCAATCAATACTCTCACCTGTACCCATACTAAGGTAAAATTAACTTAATGAACCTTCTATTAGCCATTTTTGAGTAGTGTCATAAGTGGTGTTTGTTTGGTAGATGTGGCCCTGTTTGGTAGATGTGGCCCTGTTTGGTAGATGTGGCCCTGTTTGGCAGATGTGGCCCTGTTTGGTAGATGTGGCCCTGTTTGGTAGATGTGGCTCTGTTTGGTAGATGTGGCTCTATATTGTCCCATTTAAAGAGGGAAAGAGAAATAATTGTTTCCTGTGAACCTTTGAGAAACTGTTTTTTTTTTTTTTCATTTTTCTGTCTCGTGGCTTTAGAGAGTTCAAGACAGGTTGGGGAGGGGAATTGAGCTCAGAGATATTTGATAATCTTTCTTTGGCTCCTCGAGTAAAGGTTAAAGAGTAAATGAGGTGGCTTGGGAGTTGGGGGTGGCTTGAGAGGGGCTTGGAGGGGGTTGTGGGTGGCTTAGGGGGGTGGACTGGGTGTTCTGGGTGGCTTTAGGGAGTTGGTGTTGAGGTGTGGCTTGGGGGTGGACTGGAAGCTGGGGTGGCTTGGGGGTGGACTGGAAGCTGGGGTGGCTTGGGGGTGGACTGGAAGCTGGGGTGGCTTGGGGGAGGGGGGGGATGAGAGATGGGGTGGCTTAGGTGAGGCTGAGAATTAGAGGTGGCTTAGAAGGGAAGACTAAATGAGGGATAGGGATGACTAGAGTAGGGAAGAAAGGGAGAAGGAGAGAGAGAGAGAGAGAGAGAGAGGAATTAACACACCCAATCACAAAACAAGATACATAACCTCAAGTCTTTCATCCACCCCTCCCTCACCCCCCTCATCCACCCCATCACCCCCTCCCCCTCATCCACCCATTCTCCCCCCCCTCCCTCTCCCCCCCCCCAAAAAAAAATGAATGCCTCTCTCATATATAACCTAACAATTTCCTAATGGCCTTCACTCGGGCTAATGACCAACCGTAGACCACTGGCAACTACGAGACCAACAAGACCGTACACATATTGGGTAAGGTCTCTGCTAGTCTACGTGGAAGTTGGTCTCCCTGTGCACAAGATTACCACCACCTTACCTATTGGTAGTGTGTGTGTGTGTGTGTGTGTGTGTGTGTGTGTGTGTTTGTGTGTGTGTGTGTGTGGTAGGCTAATGGGAACTTTATAATGGCACGCGACTACTGAAGAACCTTTTTTTTTACAATGGTGCGGTACAGTACTTGGGCCTCTCCTCTCTCCCCTCCCCTCCCCTCCCCTCCCCTCCCCTCCCCTCCCCTTCCCCCTTCCTCTCCCTTCCTCTCCCTTCCCCTCACAATGGCACACCACCATCACTGTAATAACTCTACCTCTTCCTACTACGAGTACACTCCCTTGATGTCCTTAGTTGGGACGGGGGGGGGAGGAAGGAGGAGGGGTAAGAGGGGGAGGGAAGGAAGGGGGTGGGGGGGGAGGAGGAGAAGAAGGAAGAAAGTCTGGTTCCGTCGGTCAGGTAGCCGCTGTAGCCGTAGTCTGGGATAGCCGAAGCCTTAGGTAGCCGTAGTATGGATTTGTCCGTCTCTTCCTATCTCTTGTTTCCGGGTTGGGTAATATATGGTAGCGGCTACAACTCTGTTATAGTGTGGTGTTGATGGTGTCGGGATACAACACTTTTAGAGACAGGTCAAGAGATATCTCCTAATTACATGGGGAAACTTAATGTGATTTCTCTTTGTTGTGAGAGACAAAGAGAGAGAGAGAGAGAGAGAGAGAGAGAGAGAGAGAGAGAGAGAGAGAGAGAGAGAGAATTGTTTTATTTACTTTTGAGAGATTCGTGTTAAGAGAGAGAGACAGAGAGAGATATTATAAAGAGACCAAATATCAGAATTTCTCCTTTAAAAAACAAAAAAACAAAAAAAAAAAGACTTGGGAACTTCCTAAAAGAGACTTGAGATACAATTCAACTTTTAAGCAGACGTTTTAAGAGTTTTTCCCTGAGAGACAGAGAGAGACTTAAGAGTTGTGTAGGGATCGTCTCATTTCTCCTTCATCTTTAGCTCTTCACTCAAGGGAATTAGTCTTTGTTTCTCGGAATAATACATTTGGGCCCGTTTGGTGTGTGTGTGTGTGTGTATGTGTGTGTGTGTGTGTGTGTGTGTGTGTGTGTGTGTGTGTGTGTCGGGGGGGGGGGGGTGGTTATGTTGCAGGTGTAATAAAGTAGATTTCACCTGTCTCGTTTCTTGGGGTCAGGTGAGTAAAGTTGATATAAAACAATATTAACACACACACACACACACACACACACACACACACACACACACACACACACACACACACATCAACTTACACCCACACAAAAACAAACAAAAATTAAATATCCAACAAAGACAAAACAAATCAACAACAATAAGACGAAATACAAACAAAGAATTATATAAAGGTAAGTGTACTCAGCCACGCACACCTGTGATGTAACGACGGCACACACGTGAAACACCCAGCTGGAGGGGAGATGATTGTTATTTGCTGCCGTACGATACTTTCAACCACGTCACGAGGCAGCGAGTGGATACTAGGCTTTGATTGGCAGCTGAGAGAAGGGGGGGCGGGTTTGGGTGGGGGAGGAGGGGCATGGAGGGGGTGGTGTACTGTAGTTCCTCTGCCAGGTGTATGAAGGTTAGTAGTTAATGAGGTATTTTTTTTATATTTGTTTAAAGGGGAAATTGTGCTAGAAATGGTCGTCTCTTATCGGTAATTACTGAGAGGGTAGAATGGTAGGTGTAGGTTAGGTTTGAGTGAGAGGTTAGAGGACACACACACACACACACACACACACACACACACACACACACACACACACACACACACTAAAAAAAACAAAAAAAACAATAGTGATTAAAAACTAAATAAATAAATAACGATACATTAAAATATAAATTAAAATAAACAAACGAACATAATAGAAATTTGATTAACTTCCTTTTAATAATTGGGAAAACATATCGTACTGGTGGGTGAAGACATGAGACGGACAGAGAGACTCATTAAGGTGATGTCTTAATAGTGAAAAAATAATAATAATAGACATTTGAGAAGGTAGAAAAAGTTAATGAGGGGAAAGGTTAATTAGTATACTGTGTCAGTCATGATGTTGTAGTGAAGATAAGGGTCTCTCTCTCTCTCTCTCTCTCTCTCTCTCTCTCTCTCTCTCTCTCTCATGTATATTATATATGTACTTAAAGTGAGTGCACTTCTATGTATGTATATTGTATGTGCGTTTATTGAATACGTGTATATACAGTGAGTATTTGTGTGTGTATAGTGAGTGTATGTGCGTATAGTTTATATGTACGTATAATATGTGTATGTGTGTATTGTGTATGTATGTATGTATGTGTGTGTGTGTGTGTGTCTGTCTGTCTGTCTGTCTGTGTGTATGTGTGTATTAGGAGTACGTTGACAACACTGGCTCGTTAATAGTTACTCAGGAGAGCCGACTACCCTTGGCAACACTGTTATTGTTATTATTATTGTGGTAATTAATGCCCGGTTGGTAGTGTTATCTTCTCTGCTACTCACGCTGTTATTTCTGTTATCTTACCTGTTATCATACCTGTTACCTGTTGCTATACTGTTAAGACTGGAAGACTGATGACTGTTAAGACTGGAAGACTGTTAAGACTGTTAAGACTGGAAGACTGATGACTGTTAAGACTGTAAGACTGATGACTGGTAAGACTGTAAGACTGTAAGACTGATGACTGGTAAGACTGTAAGACTGTAAGACTGATGACTGGTAAGACTGGTAA
The DNA here is from genome assembly GCA_958450375.1 of Homarus gammarus. Taxonomy (NCBI): domain Eukaryota; kingdom Metazoa; phylum Arthropoda; class Malacostraca; order Decapoda; family Nephropidae; genus Homarus; species Homarus gammarus. The sequence goes on along the minus strand of CAUDMG010000750.1, from coordinate 1,234,054 downwards.
GACTGGAAGACTGGAGACTGTTAAGACTGGTAACTGTGATAAATTTTGTTTATTTACGTTTTTCTTGTGGGTTAGCCTAAGTGACGTCATTGTTGCATTAAAGAAAACGCGATGAGGCATTTTGTTAAGAGGATTAATTGTTGTATTTGTTTATTTATTTGTTTATATTTAGTATTTGATTTTCTTTGTTTATTTGTTTATATTTAGTATTTGTTTGTTTCTTTGTTTGTTTATATTTTGTTAACAGTGTTTACCTTGATGACTTATTGTTTTATTATTGTGTTTTTTTTCATATATATTTACACACCTGGATTAATGTTTTGTCATCGATATTTATATGTTGGATAAATGTTTAGTTTAATGTGGATGTTTTGAGTTATATTTTGAGTAGTGTTTTGAGTAATGTTTTGAATAATGTTTTGAGTTATATTTTGAGTATTGTTTTGAGTAATGTTTAGAGTATTGTTACACACACACACACACACACACACAGACACACAAACACACACACACACAGACACACACACACACACGCAGTAAAATAATAATTACAAAAACCAATATCCCTTTATGAGTATTATAAAATTTTAGAATTATGTCCAAATAGAGTACAAGCGCTTATTGCTTCAAGCTGTCCACGATACACCCACACACTAAGCTTTGTGGACACAGCTTACTTGATCACATGAAGATTAGACACCCCAGCTTATTTCGCCTTAGGATTAAACACTCTAATCTAACTTAACTCAATATTACAAGCATAATTCAACTTAATATAACAAAATTCTTAAGCTAACCTAACCTAACCCTAACCTAATCTAACCCTACAGGTAGCTTTAATGTGCTCAATCAAGTGAAATAAGCTGGGGTTGGCTAATCCTGAGGTCATCCAGCTTACCGTTCAAGCTTAACACCTCTCTATCGATAATGACCTTCGAGAAATGACTGGACAAACATTAGGTAAGTCAAGATGTGAATTTCGACGTCTGGCAACACACTATGGCGTCAATTAAAAAGCTCCGTAGAACCACTCGTATTTCTTCTCAATTTAGTATCTCGTTTTCCTTATTTTTTCTGGTTTTATTGCAAGTTTATTTTATTTATTATTATTGTTGTTGTTATTTTCTTTTAACTATGTGGAGGTAATTACTTCGTGTTTATTTGTTTGTTGTTGTTAGTGAAATTTTTAAAAGAAAACGGGAAAAAAAATTAGTGTTTTCTCGTTTTCTTCCTGGGGTGACTAGTGTATTTTCAAGTTGGTATTACTCGGAGTATTTGTGTATGTATTTTGTGTATGTGTATACGTAATGTAATTTGGAAGGGATTCTAAACCTTTCTCTGTGTGTGTGTGTGTGTTTGTGTGTGTGTGTGTGTGTGTGTGTGTGTGTGTGTGTGTGTTTAGGATACATGAAAACAGTTTTAATTTGCTTGTGTTTGTAAATGGGAAAAAATAAGTGTTTTAAATGGGGAAGAAAATACACACTCATTCACTCAATTATACACCATAAATACATAAGTTATAACAAGGTTTATTCATACATTGTACCTCACCCAGCATATAGTGGCATACATTATTCATACACCGACTTACTGTTTTATATATTATCGTAGAGAGAGAGAGAGAGAGAGAGAGAGAGAGAGAGAGAGAGAGAGACTCATTAACAACCATCACCACCACCTGACTCCTTCTCTCATTATAACCTCATTAACCTGGGCACAACATGACGGCCCTACCACCATTACCACAACCAGTACTACCACCATCACTCCCACCACCATAACCACCAAGGAAAATTACAGAAAAAAAAAACATACAATTTCTTTAACACATTTATTCATTTTTTTTTCATTATTTTACACAGGTTCAAACATCTTTTATTATTATCATTATTATTATTATTCATTATTATTATACACGAATTGCTTTACTTGTGCACAGCATATTATTATTATTATTTCATTATAATTATTAACATTATTATTATTTTGATTCTCCACACACATTAACTATAGGACAGTAATTATAATACAAATAATTCAATCTTGTATACGATCATATAAAAATAATCTGGAGACGAAAAAACACATATGTATTAACCTATGTATAGGGGATAAATTTTTCAGCTATACGTGAATGATATGTGAAATTATCTAATACTCTTAAAAAAACGATTATAGTGATGAGGGGGTATATAATTTAGCTGTGTAGAACAATTATATGTAAAAAAAATATAAATGAATTATTGGTGTATGTATAATTACGTGATAATCCATAGCATTTACACCAGCGATTATACAAAAAAAAAAACTATGGTGGTTTGGAATAATTATAATAGGGTCAATAATTCAATCATTTAAAATAACTACGGATCAAATTATTTAACGAAACTGATTATTCACCCTCGTCTAAAAATTTAACGAAGGAGATAATTCACTATAATCCAATCCCATATTATAGAGACTGATAGAATTATTTAGACATTTGTTGATAAAAAAGAAATATTGATCCAAGGAATTTATTCACACATAGTAAAAAAATTATTTATTTATGAGCCATTTGGAAAGTTGTTGTGCCATTTATTTATTGAGCCATTTACAAAAAAAAACAATTATGGAGCGAATTATTGAGGTATAAAAAGGAGTTTCTCGAGCCAATAATTATGCCATTTAAAAAAGAGTGTTTCTTGCGCTAGTAGTGGGACCATTTAAAAGGAATTTGTCGAGTAGAAGAAATTTTCAATCATCATAATTTCAGCCATTTATGACAAGTGTAACAAGCCAACAAGGTCATTAAGCCATTGATCATCAATAAGAGTAATTTAGCCATATATTTAAAAGAGACATTTAAAGTTAAAGAAATAAATATTGTAGCTTAATATCACAATTGTGTTATGAATATTTTGTTTTGTTAGAAGCGACAGGTGTAAGACTATGCCAGTTACATTAGATACAGTTAACAGTTAGTATGTGTAGGGGGGGGGGGGGTTAGGGTGTCATTCTATCACATCACAGTTACACCAGACCCCCAGTTAGTGTGTGTTTGTGTGGGGGGGGGGGGGCTCTCACTACCACCACCGCCACACTGTTTATGCAATTTTCCACCACACCCTCGATGCCACACCCTCGATGCCACACTCTCTATGCCACACTCTAGTCACTCTTCACACTCAGAGATTATCCTTGAAAAAAAAAAAGGTGAAAAAATAATGAAAGAAGATAATAATTTAGATTATAATTTTCTCGATTATATCAGATTATATTAGAGTGGGGGATTAGAGCTCTCTTAATTTTTTATGATAATCGTACCCTTCCCCTCCCCTCCCCTCCCCTCTCCTCCCCTCCCCTCTCCTCTCCTCCCCTCCCCTCCCCTCTCCTCTCCTCTCCTCTCCTCTCCTCCCCTCCCCTCTCCTCTCCTCTCCTCTCCTCTCCTCCCCTCCCCTCTTCTCTCCTCTCCTCTCCTCTCCTCCCCTCCCCTCTCCTATCCTCTCCTCTCCTCTCCTCTCCTCCCCTCCCCTCTCCTCTCCTCCCCTCCCCTCTCCTCTCCTCTCCTCTCCTCTCCTCCCCTCCCCTCCCCTCCCCTCTTCTCTCCTCTCCTCTCCTCCTCTCCCTACCCTTCCTCTTTTCTTTTCTTCCTCTCTTCTCCACCTCCTCTTCCCGCCTTGTTTTCCTCTTCCTCTCCTCTCTTCCTACTTCCCCACCTCCTCTTCCTCCTCTCCCCAGGTGAGTGTCCATGCAGGGAAGAAGAGAATAATTAATGGCCAGGTATATATAATCTCTCTCTCTCTCTCTCTCTCTCTCTCTCTCTCTCTCTCTCTCTCTCTCTCTCTCTCTCTCTCTCTCTCTCTCTCTCTCCTTCATCGTTGCCAAATCACAGTGGATTTGAGACCCTTATTCTTCCTTCCCCCTGTGTATCGTAATTTATGAACTCTCTCTCTCTATCTCTCTCTCTCTCTCTCTCTCTCTCTCTCTCTCTCTCTCTCTCTCTCTCTCTCTCTCTCTCTCTCTCTCTCTCTCTCTCTCTCTCTCTACACCAGAACACACATTAAACGGATTACCTTCCCTTGTAATTTATTGACGTGAGTTCAGGTAATTTATAAATGATTTCCAGTGAAGATAGTGATGCAGTGTTACCATGCCCCCTGGTACCATACCTTACTGTTTTATCATTGGCAACACTGGTCATGTCTGTCTATACGATTTAGTACCGGGTTATACAGTGTTCTTGTATGAGGTGTATGATAATGAGTATACTATCTCTCTGTGTATATCTTATAGCGTTATAATAAAGTGTCATTGATTTAATATACCAGGATATTTAGTTAGTTATGTATACTCAAACCTAATTATTTTTTTCCCATATGTATAAGCGAATACACATAATACTAACTACATATACACATAGAACCTACATATACATATACATACAGGACCTAAGTATACATATAGAGAGTATACATATACATAATTCATACATACAACCCATAGTCTCTATCGTGTATGGAATTTAGCATTATCATGAGCCGTAAACTCCACTCTGTCACCCTCATTAATAAGACAGGTGAAACAAAGGAGAGGCAGGTAACGAAGGGAATTCCCCGGTGGGTGATTACAATATCCTCCGGTTGGTTGTAATGGTGATGAGAGATAGTGACTGATGAGAGATATTGACTGGTGAGAGATAGTGACTGATGGGAGATAGTGACTGGTGGGAGATAGTGACTGATGAGAGATAGTGACTGGTGAGAGATAGTGACTGGTGGGAGATAGTGACTGATGGGAGATAGTGACTGATGGGAGATAGTGACTGATGGGAGATAGTGACTGATGGGAGATAGTGACTGGTGGGAGATAGTGACTGGTGGGAGATAGTGACTGATGGGAGATAGTGACTGATGAGAGATAGTGACTGGTTGGAGATAGTGACTGGTGGGAGATAGTGACTGGTGGGAGATAGTGACTGGTGGGAGATAGTGACTGATGGGAGATAGTGACTGGTGGGAGATAGTGACTGGTGGGAGATAGTGACTGGTGGGAGATAGTGACTGATGGGAGATAGTGACTGGTGGGAGATAGTGACTGATGAGAGATAGTGACTGATGAGAGATAGTGACTGATGGGAGATAGTGACTGATGAGAGATAGTGACTGGTGGGAGATAGTGATTGATGGGAGATAGTGATTGATGAGAGATAGTGACTGCTGGGAGATAGTGACTGATGGGAGATAGTGACTGGTGGGAGATAGTGACTGGTGGGAGATAGTGACTGATGGGAGATAGTGACTGATGGGAGATAGTGACTGGTGATGGGAGATAGTGACTGGTGGGAGATAGTGACTGGTGGGAGATAGTGACTGGTGGGAGATAGTGACTGATGGGAGACAGTGACTGGTGGGAGATAGTGACTGGTGGGAGATAGTGACTGGTGGGAGGTAGTGACTGATGGGAGATAGTGACTGGTGGGAGATAGTCACTGGTGGGAGATAATGACTGGTGGGAGATAGTGACTGATGGGAGATAGTGACTGATGAGAGATAGTGACTGATGGGACATAGTGACTGATGGGAGATAGTGACTGATGGGAGATAGTGACTGGTGGGAGATAGTGACTGGTGGGAGATAGTGACTGGTGTTGAGAGATAGTGACTGATGGGACATAGTGACTGATGGGAGATAGTGACTGATGGGAGATAGTGACTGATGGGACATAGTGACTGATGGGAGATAGTGACTGGTGGGAGATAGTGACTGATGGTAGATAGTGACCGATGGTAGATAGTGACTGGTGTTGAGAGATAGTGACTGGTGGGAGATAGTGACTGATGGTAGATAGTGACCGATGGTAGATAGTGACTGGTGTTGAGAGATAGTGACTGGTGGTGAGAGATAGTGACTGATGGTAGATAGTGACTGGTGGTGAGAGATAGTGACTCTGTGTGTGTGTGCGTGTGTGAATTAATGAGAGGTCGAATACCACAAAGAACCAAAAGACGTTGTTAGGGTACATACCAACTCTCCTTCACACTGCAGGTAGGAAGGTAGGTAGGTAAGGTAGTGAGAGGTGAGGATGAGTGCCTTGTGTTTTTTCCTTATTCCTGTGTATGAAATTGAGACAGAGGTGTCGTGTCGTGTCGTGTTGTGTCGTGTCGTGTCGTGTCGTGTTGTGTCGTGTTGTGTTGTGCCGCGTTGTGTCGCGTCGTGTTTTGTCGCGTCGTGTCGTGTCGCGTTGTGTTGTGTTGTGTTTTGTTAGAGGTGTTCATGTCACGTATCCGACCAGTCTTGAACCTGTCTCAAGCACGTTACGAACATGTTTGTAGTTAGATCAGCTTTTCACTGATTATAATATGTTATAAACGTCTGAGCACCTGAAGATTAGACACCCCAGCTTATTTCACCTGATAATTGACTCCTTAACGATATTTGGGTGTTAGGTTAGGTGTGGTTGGGTCAGGTCAGGTCAGGTCAGGTCAGGTCAGGTTTGGTTTGGTTTGGTTTGGTTAGGTTAGGTTAGGTTAGGTTAGCGTTAATCATTCGGTGAAATAAACTGGGGTGTCTATTCTTCAGGTGATCCTTCATGTTTAACTCCACGGAAATCATCACGTTCTGAACCTGTTTCTGAGAATTTAGCTGTAACTAAACAAACCTAACTTGACTTAATCACTGACATATAAATGGTTTTTAGCGATATGTTAAACTCTTGTTATTGTCGCTACTAACTACTGTATAACGATTGTCTGGAGATGGTCTCAAGACATGTTGCCAACCTGTCCCGTACGTGTTTCAAACCCGTTATGGTAGAAGTCAGATGAGAAATAAAAGCAGTTACTGACCTTTTGTCTTGTCTTGAGTGTGACTTGAGTGTGTCTTGAGTGTGTCGTGAGTGTGTCTTGAGTGTGTCTTGAGTGTGTCGTGAGTGTGTCTTGAGTTTGTCTTGAGTGTGACTTGAGTGTGTCTTGAGTGTGTCGTGAGTGTGTCGTGAGTGTGTCTTGAGTGTGTCTTGAGTGTGTCGTGAGTGTGTCTTGAGTTTATCTTGAGTGTGACTTGAGTGTGTCTTGAGTGTGTCTTGAGTGTGTCGTGAGTGTGTCTTGAGTTTGTCTTGAGTGTGACTTGAGTGTGTCTTGAGTGTGTCTTGAGTTTGTCTTGAGTGTGACTTATATGACATGGAACTATTGCCGTCGAGTGAGCATCCATTAATTTGTATGGGTCTAATTTTTTAACTTTATTTATCATTTACAAAAAAGTGCTGTAAATATTTAATGATTTTGTTGAATATTTACGAAATTTACATCTTTTTAAGGATTTTTTTTTCATGATTTTCCAGATGTTGATTATTATTTTATTGTAGTATTTTATTTTATTTTATTTACGGTTTATTTTTTCGGGGGGGGGGGGGGGGTAATGTATATATGCTCAAGGTGCATTTTTTTTAATCTCAATTTTTTTCATTAAACATTTATAAAATTAGCTCCGCCATCTTTCTTTTGGAGGGGGGGGGGGAGGGCTGGGTATTTAAAAATTTACAAAAACTACATCACTTATGGTTTTCGTAATTTTGGGGCATTGAAGAAAGTAGTATTTATACTTTTTATATATATATATAGTTTTAGAAAATGTTTACAAAGTTCATTCAATATATATTTTTTTTTATTTTCTGGGCATTTACAAGTTACAATTTTCACTAATTTTTGGCCATTTACAAATTTTATCTGAATTTTTTTTTTACTTTTTACATTTACGAACGTCATTTTTTTCCCCTCTTGAACATTTAGACATTTACGAAAGCTAATTAATCAGTGTTGATGAGGAATGTTTGACAAGATCCGGGTTACTATACAGCCTTTACTACGTTATTTCCGCCTAAAGTCAGCGGTGTGTACTTTCGGCGTGTTTGTTTACTTCCTGTTTGGTTGGCGTTTGTTTTTCTTGTTTTTTTTATATATATATAGGACTCTTATGGTGTTTGTGTTTGTATCTCATTACGCTTAAGTTTGTGTAGTGATTCGTTTGTGTGTTCTAGTTTGTATTAGTTGTGGTGTTTTTTTCTTACAGTAGATTTTTTGTTTTATTGTGTTGTGTGTGTGTGTGTGTGTGTGTGTGTGTGTGTGTGTGTGTGTTTTATTGTTTTTGTGATTTAATTTTTGTTTATTTTCGTTTTTTTTTTTTTATTAGTTATTGCGTTTATTTGTTTTTATTTGCTTGTCTTTCTTATACACCGTTTATTTAATAAGAGTTTTTATTTATTTTTTAATTTTTATTCATGTAATTTTTTATTTTATTTTCCCTCTGTTTGGGCTTCTTGTTGTTTGTGTTTTTATTCCCGTTTTTGTGTTTTTATTCCCGTGTTTGTGTTTTTATTCCCGTTTTTGTGTTTTTATTCCCGTGTTTGTGTTTTTATTTCCCGTTTTTGTGTTTTTATTCCCGTGTTTGTGTTTTTATTTCCCGTTTTTGTGTTTTTATTCCCGTGTTTGTGTTTTTATTCCCGTTTTTGTGTTTTTATTCCCGTGTTTGTGTTTTTATTCCCTTTTTTGTGATTCTATTTCCCGTGTTTGTGTTTTTATTTACCGTGTTTGTGTTTTTATTTCCCGTGTTTGTGTTTTTATTCCCGTGTTTGTGTTTTTATTCCCGTTTTTGTGTTATTATTTCCCGTGTTTGTGTTTTTATTCCCGCGTTTGTGTTTTTATTCCCCTGAATCGTATAATTTATATTTGTTTTGTGGAAATTTAAAACACTATAAAGTTAATTTGTTTTATCTCTGTTTGTTTGTGTTTTATTAGAGAATGAGTGAGTTAGAGAGTTTTAATTCTTTTCTGGTGTGTGTGTGTGTGTGTGTGTGTGTGTGTGTGTGTGTGTGTGTGTGTGTGTGTGTGTGTGTTCTTCCACCTCGTCACCCCTAACACACAATCATCAGCTGATATACTGTAATTTATATATTTTACCCAACACTGAAGTAACACCTCTCAGTATTATTGTATGTCTTATTATTATTGTATTAAACTCAGTCTTATTGTATTAAACTCAGTCTTATTGTATTAAACTCAGTCTTATTGTATTAATCTCAGTCTTATTGTATTAATCTCAGTCTTATTGTATTAATCTCAGTATCCATACATAAACACCAGATATCACTTGGTATCTTGTCAAAAAAAACAACATCACAGGTAAGATAGAGTGATTAGTTATCTTACCTGAAGTAAATCATCACAACACAGGTATTTTTGCAGGTAATAAGTGTCACGTGTTAATTAGAGCTTGTATTATTAGTCAGATCAACAGGTAAACCAATGCATAATAACTCTTGATTACAGGTGAAGTGATCCAGGTCCTAACGTGGTTAATGGTTGACTGGTTGATAAGAATGAGGGGGGGGGGTTAGATCTGGTGACGTCACTATGTAAACACACTTCATTGCTGTACAGGTAGACGGGGTGAGGGGAAAGGGGGTGGGGGTGAGGGGGGTGAGGGGGGGTGAGGGGGGTGAGGGGGGGCGAGTGGGGGTATTTAGTGGCACTGGATCGTTCTCTCCTTTACAATTTGTGGCTCATTGAGGTATGGAAGTGTATATGTATATTATTTACCTCAGTGACGTCTCCCAGGTAAATGTACACAATTTATGTGTTAATTAATGTGTAGGTTGACCTGTTTCCATTCATTCTTATGAGGGGCTCCATATATATATATATATACGCTTCGGTTTGTTTACCCTAGTGACGCCAGTGGGTGGGTGGGTAGGTCATGGGGGTCATTATACGCCCACTGAATGACGTAGTTAACCTTCGCCTTCGGTGTAATGGGTAAAGGTATGTACCGCCCACCACACCTGACGCACACCGACGCACCTCTCACCTGACGCACACCTGACGCACCTCTCACCTGACGCACACCTGACGCACCTCTCGCATGCTCAGCTGATTCCTGTTGTGTTTACGATGGAGGGTGACCTTGGTGGTGGTGGTGGTGCAGGGTCGGTGGCCGGCTGGTGTTATGAATGTGGTCAGGAGTTGTAGCTTATTGACATCTGGTTGTGATGGTTGTGATGGAAGGTTATAGGCCACTGACGTCTACTTGTGGTGAGGAGTTGTAGCTTATTGACATCTGGTTGTGATGGTTGTGATGGAAGGTTATAGGCCACTGACGTCTACTTGTGGTCAGGAGTTGTAACTTATTGACGTCTGGTTGTGGTGGTTGTGATGGAAGGTTATAGGCCACTGACGTCTACTTGTGGTGAGGAGTTGTAACTTATTGACGTCTGGTTGTGGTGGTTGTGATGGAAGGTTATAGGCCACTGACGTCTACTTGTGGTCAGGAGTTGTAACTTATTGACGTCTGGTTGTGGTGGTTGTGATGGAAGGTTATAGGCCACTGACGTCTACTTGTGGTGAGGAGTTGTAGCTTATTGACGTCTGGTTGTGATGGTTGTGATGGAAGGTTATAGGCCACTGACGTCTACTTGTGGTGAGGAGTTGTAGCTTATTGACGTCTGGTTGTGATGGTTGTAGTTGTGATGGAAGGTTATAGGCCACTGACGTCTACTTGTGGTCAGGAGTTGTAGCTTATTGACGTCTGGTTGTGGTGGTTGTGATGGAAGGTTATAGGCCACTGACGTCTACTTGTGGTGAGGAGTTGTAGCTTATTGACGTCTGGTTGTGATGGTTGTGATGGAAGGTTATAGGCCACTGACGTCTACTTGTGGTGAGGAGTTGTAGCTTATTGACGTCTGGTTGTGGTGGTTGTGATGGAAGGTTATAGGCCACTGACGTCTACTTGTGGTGAGGAGTTGTAGCTTATTGACGTCTGGTTGTGGTGGTTGTGATGGAAGGTTATAGGCCACTGACGTCTACTTGTGGTCAGAGTTGTAGCTTATTGACGTCTGGTTGTGATGGTTGTAGTTGTGATGAGGACTTGGAAAGACACACATGATCTTGTATAACCTAACCTAGGGTGAGGTTGAGAGTTATGAGGTAAGTCACTTCTTTAAAAGACTGGTGAGGGCGGCGGCGGGGGAGGAGGGGGGGGGGGAGTGTTTCACGTCAATCTGTCTGTCTGTCTATCTGTCTGTCTGTCTGTCTGTCTGTCTGTCTGTCTGTCTGTCGAGCGTCGCATCTCACCCCTACAGCGTTCCTCAGCCGACCACATCAGGAAACAGTATTTATTTACACTCAACATAAAACACTTTCTTCCTTATTTCATATATTTTTTTTTTTTTTTACAAACTTAATCACTTATACTTTTACTAGTTTGTTATTTTATCAGCTTAAGCTTTTATCAACTTTAGCGGTTGGGAATATTGCTTTCACACATCACAAGTATTTAACAGTTTCATTCCCGTTATTTACACAAGAGCAGAGTAACTTGGATTGGCTAAGGAATATCGTGACGTCACAGCGTTTTGCCTAACTAGAAGCCAATCAGGTGCAAGATGCCATGCTCGTCACCATGGCAACGAAGGTAAACTAGGAGGGAGAGACTACGAGTGAAGATTTACTACCTCCAGGTGTTGGCTGTGAGGGAGAGAGAGAGAGAAAACACCTGTTAATTAGACTGCACACCTGTAAATGAGACCACACACCTGTTAATGAGACTTTACACCTGTTAATGAGACTACACACCCTGTTAATGAGACCACACACCTGTTAATGAGACTTTACACCTGTTAATGAGACTACACACCTGTTAATGAGACTTTACACCTGTTAATGAGACTACACACCCTGTTAATGAGACTACACACCTGTTAATAAGACTACACACCTGTTAATGAGACTACACACCTGTAAATGAGACTTTACACCTGTCAATGAGACTTTACACCTGTTAATGAGACTACACACCTGTTAATGAGACTAATTAGTATTAAAACATTATATTACTCCCATTATAAGTTATACGAGTCATCAATAATAAGGAAGGTGTATGTATGTATGTATGTATGTATGTATGTATGTATGTATATCTCACCTGTGTAGTACATCTGTGGAGCCATAGAAGGACAGTGGACCTGGCGGCTATTGGTGAAGTCGATATTTGTTCTGAGTGGTCGGTGGAACAGCTGTTGAGTGGGGCGAAAGTTGTTGACCATCTTGGCTTTGGGAGTTAATTCATTCCCCTGCCGCACCTGTCGCAACCCGTGCAGCTGTTGAGGACGATAAGGAGGACAGGTGTGTGTTAGTGAAGTGGGTCAGGTCAGGTCAGGTCACACAGACACACAGTCAGTCACACAGATTATCGTGATAGATCGTTGACATTTGATTTTGAACTTTTATATGAAAATTTAAACTGACACATAGTTTATTTAGCCGCAAAACTAGGAACACTACACTAGCAACACAAAACTAGCAACACAAAACTAGGAACACTACACTAGCAACACAACACTAGCAACACAACACTAGCAACACTATTGACCTGCTATTATTTTCTTGTTAATAGACTCTCTATGACTACATAATTAAGTAGTGTAATTAATTTAAAAGAAATGAAGCGTGAGGGAGGTTGAGGAGGGAAGGAAGGAAGGATGGAAGGAAGGAAGGAGGGAGGGCAGGAAGGAGGGAAGGAAGGAAGGAATGAAGGAGGGAAGGAAGGAAGGAAGGAAGGAAGGAAGGAAGGAAGGAAGGAAGGAAGGAAGGAGGGAGGGAAGGAAGGAAGGAAGGAAGGAGGGAAGGAAGGAGGAAGGAAGGAAGGAAGGAGGGAAGGAAGGAGGGAAGGAAGGAAGGAAGGAAGGAAGGAAGGTATCATGGTGAGTTGATACGTGATTTTGTGATGGTGATATTATTAATTCAGTCAGTCTCTCTCTCTCTCTCTCTCTCTCTCTCTCTCTCTCTCTCTCTCTCTCTCTCTCTCTCTCTCTCTCTCTCTCTCTCTCACCTGCTGCTTGGTGATGTAGACGGGTTTGTTCACCAGTATCCACGTGACGGTTTCATGGCACGGTGGTTGGGTGAGAGAGCCATCGTAGGTAATATAATGATGAGAGTCTGGTAGCAACGCCCGCACGCCCACTTTCTCCACTACAGATGACGACCCCGCCCATTTCACCCTCTGCACCGCGTCTGTCAGGGGTCGTAGCCCTGGGTGACCTTGTAGACCCAACTGTAGGAGAAGAAAACGGTGGTGACTTATTGGGGTGGGTGTGAGTGCGTTGAGGGTGATAATGAGTGCGTTGAGTGTGATAATGAGTGCGTTGAGGGTGATAATGAGTGCGTTGAGTGTGATAGTGAGTGCGTTGAGTGTGATAATGAGTGTGATAATGAGTGCGTTGAGCGTGATAAGTGCGTTGAGGGTGATAATGATTGCGTTGAGTGTGATAATGAGTGCGTTGAGCGTGATAAGTGCGTTGAGCGTGATAAGTGCGTTGAGTGTGATAATGAGTGCGTTGAGTGTGATAATGAGTGCGTTGAGTGTGATAATTAGTCAAGGTACCTCACTATGTTATGGAAAAAAAGGTTCTGCTGAGTCACGCACATCCAGGTTGGGTGAAGGAAGGAAGGAAGGAAGGAAGGAAGGAAGGGGGAGGGAGAGAAGGAAGGAAGGGAAGGATGAAGGGGAGGAAGGAAGGATGAAGGGGAGGAAGAGAAGGAAGATAGGAAAGGAAGGAGGGAGGAAGAAGGGGAGGGAGGGATGGAGGGAAGGAAGGAGGGGAGGGAGAAAAGGAAGGAGGGGGGAAAGGAAGGAAGGAAGGAGGGAAGAATGGAAGGAAGCAAAGAAGGACGGGAAGGAAAGAAGGAAGGAAGGCAGGAACGAAGGAGAGAGGGAGGGAAACGTGTCCTAGCCCTAAGGGAGAAAATTGCCCGCAGGAGGGAAAAAGAGGGAGGGTAATTGCCTTGAGGGGTGGAGTGAGGGGTGGGTGAGGGGTGGAGTGAGGGGTGGGTGAGGGGTGGAGTGAGGGAAGTAATAGCTGTAGGTAGGAGGAGGGAGGATGGATGGAGGGGGGGGGGGTAGGTAGGGAAAGTGAGGGAAAATAGGAGGGAAGGGAGAGAGAGAGAGAGAGATTCGCTCCAAATGATGGCTGCCTTTATTTGAACATTTCCTTGTTTCATTGCCTCCTCTTCCCTCCTCTCTCTCACTTCTCTATCCCCCCTCCCCTCCCTTTACCCCCCCCCCCTCTCCCTTTACCGCCACTATGGGCTTGAATATCTCTCTCTCTCTCTCTCTCTCTCTCTCTCTCTCTCTCTCTCTCTCTCTCTCTCTCTCTCACACACACACCAATATCAGCCCTCAGTTTTTTACGAGAGGGAGAGAGAGAGAGAGAGAGAGAAGTCGTCCCAGACCTATCATAACTTGCTCCCTTTGCTGCCCCTCGTCAGATGTAAACAAACCTTCGTCGGATTCATGTCGGATTCAGTCGGGTTTCCTCTATGCGAACGCTGGGTTGTAAACATTCCCAGGTAGATATTGTGTATGCCCGTGATGGTGATTGAAGGGGGAGGGGTGGAGTAGGTGGTGTGGAGTAGGTGGTGTGGAGTAGGTGGTGTGGAGTAAGAGGTGTGGAGTAGGTGGTGTGGAGTAGGAGGTGTGGAGTAGGTGGTGTGGAGTAGGTGGTATGGAGTAGGTGGTGTGGAGTAGGTGGTGTGGAGTAGGTGGTGTGGAGTAGGTGGTATGGAGTAGGTGTCACTGGATTGAGTAAGAGAGGAGTAGGAGAGACAGGTGGTTAGAGGGAGTAGAAAGGAGTTTGGAGAAGGAGAAGGGAAGGGGTAAGAAGAGGGGAAGAAGAGGGAGAGAAGAGAAAGGTTTGGAGGAGGAATAGAAGGAGGAGAGGAAGAGGAGGAGGGAAATAGTATATAAACTAGAAGAAGAAGAAAAAGAGGAGGAAGGACATAAAAATAAAAAAGAAGGAAGGAAGGAAGGAAGGAAGGAAGGAAGGAAGGAAGGAAGAAGTGGGGGAAGAAAAGTAAGAATAGACACGACATTATCTTGACTACAAAAACTACATAATTAAGCTGAAGGCGAACGTGACCTACACTGGCTGGGTGTTAACGCTGGTCTGGCCAATGACAGAAGGGGCTGTACTTGTAATGTGTGTGTGTGTGTGTGTGTGTGTGTGTGTGTGTGTGTGTGTGTGTGTGTGTGTTTACTCTCTCTCTCTCTCTCTGTTAAATTAGGTAAAGTAGGTTAAGTCTCCTTTGGTTAGGTTAGGTTAGGTTAAGGTTACGTTCGGATAGGATATTAATAGTTAATTCGAAAAAAAACACAAAAATTATCCCTAAGATCGATAAAACACACACACACACACACACACACACACACACACACACACACACCACTATATGCATTCATGTATACAAAAGCAAGAACACCTTTCTCATAAACTTGCATAAAAATTCATACACATATATACAAATCTCCTCACATGTATGTATGTATGTATGTAAAAGCTCAGGTGGTATATATACAAGGGGAATATACCTGGACGAAAAAGTATATCACCTTTACCTGTGTCAAGCTCACCTGGGAAATAAACTCTCTCTCTCTCTCTCTCTCTCCCCCCCCCCTCTCTCTCTCTATCTCTCTCTCTCAACTTAAAGGAAGGAAGGAAGGAAGGAAGGAAGGAAATTAAGGTAGATAACATGAGCCATTTCCCCTTCGTTACCTTATGGTTAGGTTAGGTTAGGTAAAGGGGGTGGAAGGTTGAGAGTTTGGTATGAATGAATCAAAATAAAACCTAGAGAAACAGGGGGTGGGAGGGATAGAGTGGGAGGGATGGGAGGGATAGAGTGGGAGGAGTGTGGGAGGGATGGTAGATAGAGCTCCACCATAAAGTTATAGTATGGTGGATTGTGGTCGCCAACCCTCAGATGTGATGCCTTAATTAATTTCCTTATTTATTATCATTTATTACTCTTCGTTATCCTTTACCTTTGTTACTCTCTATCTCTACCCTTCGTTACTCTTCTGTTCTTTGGTTAAGTGTTCGTTATTAGTTCGTTACTTTTATTGTTATTGGTGTGAGTAACAGATGTTTCTTAGTCTCTTGTTCCTTCCCTTTCATTCTCCCTCCCCTCTCCCTCTCATTCTCCCTCTCCTTTCCCTCTCATTCTCCCTCCCCTTTCCCTCTCATTCTCCCTCCCCTTTCCCTCTCATTCTCCCTCCCCTTTCCCTCTCATTGTCCCTCCCCTTTCCCTCTCATTCTCCCTCCCCTTTCCCTCTCATTCTCCCTCTCCCTCTCCCTCTCATTCTCCCTCTCCCTCACTTCTCACACTGACGTTTACATCGAATCTTGTGTCTCGCGGGATGCTGGTCAACGGACAACCTTCATCTGTTGGTCCTTCCACCTAACCTAACCTAACCTAACCTAACCTAACCTAACCTATCCCTTCCTCGCTCACACCCTCTCCCTCCTTCCTTCACCCTCTTTCACTCTCGCCCTCCCTCACCCTCCTTCATTTCCTCGTTCACTCTTTCTCCCTATATCTCCCACATCCTCTCCCTCATTCCTTCACCCTCCCTCACTCTCCCTCACCTTCAGCAGTACAGAGATGGCCACTACACCGTGCGCTCTGGTCACAGCCTCGGAGAAGTTGGTAAACAATTGTGAGTTGTAGCCATAGATCTGTAGCTGTGGAGACA
>CAUDMG010000750.1:1185000-1212500 GCA_958450375.1 Homarus gammarus | reverse complement strand
TTCTCACTGTTGTCAGCCACTCCTCTCCTCTCTGTTGTCAGCCGCCTCTCCCCTTCTCATTGTTGTCAGCCGCCCCTCCCCTTCCCACTGTTGTCAGCCGCCCCTCCCCTCCTCACTGTTGTCAGCCGCCTCTCCTCTCCTCACTGTTGTCAGCCGCCCCTCCCCTTCTCACTGTTGTCAGCCGCCCCTCCCCTTCCCACTGTTGTCAGCCGCCCCTCCCCTCCTCACTGTTGTCAGCCGCCTCTCCTCTCCTCACTGTTGTCAGCCGCCCCTCCCCTTCTCACTGTTGTCAGCCACCTAACTGTCAACAGCTTACCATCGCAGACAAACACCATCCTCAAAATGGTAAACATCTCCTCACTAGTTTCCTGTCTGTCTGTCTGTCTGTCAATGTCTTTGTCTGTCTGTCTATCTGTCTGTCTGTCAGTTTATCTATCTGTCTGTGTGTGTGTCTGTGTGTGTGTGTGTGTGTGTGTGTGTGTTGTATCCCGTATCATATATTATATTTTAAAAGACAATAGCCCCCCTCACCCCCCACCTCAAACAACAACAACAACAACAAATAACAATGAACAAACACAGTGATATATCAAACAAGAACAATGACGTTTTTCATTAACAAGTTGTCAGGCAGTTTGGGTGGCGGGGTGATGCATGAGAGGACGGGGGAGGGGTGGGGGGAGGGGTGGGGGGGAGGTGGGGGAGGGGGGAGGGGGGGGGAGGTGGCGGTAGAGGTGTATATGTTAATGAATAATATATATTTTATCGTGATGAATATCCTTTCCCTCCCCCCCCTCTCACCCCCCCTCCCTCTCCCTCACCTCCCCTCCCTCTCCCTCACCTCCTCTCCCTCACCCCCCCTCCCTCACCCCATTGTAATTTATGAGGTGTTGGTGAGGAACTTCTGGTTGTTGGTGGTGATGGTGGTGGTGGTGGTGGTGAGTTGTATGAAGGGCAGAAATTAATCTTGTGAGAGGTTTATGTGTGTGTGTGTGTGTGTGTGTGTGTGTGAGAGAGAGAGAGAGAGAGAGAGAGAGAGAGAGAGAGAGAGAGAGAGCCTAGTGGTGAGGCAAGAGAGTAAAGGACAATCTGTACGTGATTTTACCGAGTACGTGATTTTTTTACAAGTACATGATTTTGTAAACAAGTACGTGAATTTGTTAACAAGTACGTGATTTTGTTAACAACTACGTGATTTTGCCAACAACTACGTGATTTTATTCCCATGTACGTGATTTTTGCTAACGTGAATCGGTTGTCATGATTTGATTTTATTGTGGGCAATTTTGTCACCACGTCCGTGATTTATTGGGACGTACGTGATTGCATCTCCACGCTGCTGGCCACTGGCTTCCTGACGTAATTTCATTATAAACACAATTATACTCTGACGGATATTTTTTGTGACTGGTTAAAATATATTTCCTGCCACGATATATGAAGAAAATTATTGAAATATTCACGTAAAAATAAAATGATACAAAAAACTAGCAATAAAATTTTACCATAAGGCTGAGGGTTGAAATATTACAGTAAAAATTATGAAATATTAGTGAAAAATAAATAAGATGTCCTGATAAAAAATAGTACTAAAATTTTACTATAATGACTGAGGGTTGATATATTGCAATAAAAATATATATAGAAATTATTACTGTAAAAAAAATAGTATGAAATATTAGTGAAAAAATATAAAAATATATAAAAAGTATAAAAATAAAAATATTACCCCAAAAAATCAACAAATTATTACTGTAAAAAATAAACAAAATATTAATGTAAAAAAAAAATTATTAAAAATATTACTGTAAGAAGTTGTGCTACAAACACCTTAAGAATATATAATACAATATTACCTAATGATTTATATTGACTAAGACATTTCTCAACATACTTTCTCAGTCTTGCGTCAGTTGGTCTGTCTGTCTATATGTCTGTCTGTCTGTCTGTATGTGTCTGACTGTCTCTCTGTCTGTCTCTTGTCTGTGGAACTTGACCTTACCATTCAAACACCCATTACAAGATCACCTGAGGTTTAGACACCCCAGTTTATTTCACCTGAAGATTAGGTTAGGCTAGATTAGGTTAGGTTAATCTTTTAAGCGCAATAACCTAGGGTGTCTAATCTTCAGGTGATCTCGTTTCAGGAAGCTTGCAGATATACTGTAGTTAGATAGATAGATAGATAGATAACGCGATACAGGCAGACAGACAGAAAGACAGACAGACTGACAGACAGACTGACAGACAGACAGACAGACAGTGCCATTCTTAAGGTCTTCCTATACATCACTAACACAGTCGAGTATAGTAAGTCGACCTTTACTGAGGCTGAGAAAAGGTCGGATTGGTCGGGGGTATAAAGTCGGGTTGGTCGGGGATATAAAGTCGGGAAGGTCATTTAAATGTATTATATAATCTTATGATTGGATTTGGTTAGGTTAGGTCAGGTTAGGTTAGGTCAGGTCAGGTTAGGGCAGGTTAGGTTATGTCAAGTCAGGTTAGGTTAGGGTAGGTTAGGGCAGGTTAGGTTAGGTCAGGGTAGGTTATGTTAGATTAGATTAGGGCAGGTTAGGTTAGGTCAGGTCAGGTTAGGTCAGGTCAGGTTATGTCAAGTCAAGTCAGGTTAGGTTAGGTTAGGGTAGGTTAGGGCAGGTTAGGTTAGGTCAGGGTAGGTTAGGTTTTAATCTAAGGCGAGAGGAAAATGCTGTAAGAATTTGACAATGAATCGACCAAGTAGGTGAGTCAATATTGAACCAGGTGAATACTGAGACACTGTGTGATTGGCTGTGTCTATATGAGGGAGTCTTCTTCTTCCTCTTCCTCTTCCTCTTCCTCCCCTTCTCTTCCTCCTCCTCCTCCTCCTCCCCCTTATCTTCCTCTTCCTCCGCTTCTTCTTCCTTCTCCTTCTGCAGCCCTCACTCACTCACTCACCCACCCGCCCAATCATCCACACACACACACACACACACACACACACACACACACACACACACACACACACACACACACACACACACACACACACACATACACACACGTTTTTAGTATGTAAGTAACTCATAGAAACAATTCTCATTCTTACTCCTGCTAAATTGTTACTCGATAAAGAATTTGTTTTGAGTCCATAAGAAAATGCAAAAGTGGGGAAATTTCTTGGTATGTGAAGATTATTTGGGGAAATTTCTTGGTATGTGAAGATTATTTGGGGAAATTTCTTGGTATGGAATCGATCTGTTTATTCTGTATGGTGGTAAAATATCTAGTTAAGGTAGTCTCAGTGTGAGTTTTTTTGTTTTTATTTTTTGTGAGATTTACTTGTTATTTTTGTGTTCTCTCGTAAGTCAATGAATCGTAAATATCGTGTTTGTTTTACTTTAGAGTGTTATTGATGCTATTAGTGTAAGTTCCTTGTGTTAAGTGCTATTGCTGTAAGTGTTATTGTAGTAAGTTGTTATTTTTTTCTGTTAAGTACATAAGCTGGTAGTGAGAAAGAACCACTTAAGAGACTATAAGGTGTGTATCCAGTGTTCCAGTCATACACAAGTGAATTAAGAAATAAAAACCAGGTATTAACAAGAGGTCGACAGCCACCACAACAATGCACAACGAACCACAGAAATTTTCTTCGGTAAAAAAAAAAAAAAGATCCTAAGAAAAAATGTATTGTACTGCAAATTGAACTGTGAAAAAAAAAGGAAAAAATTCGTCGCGAAGGAATCTCTGGGAGGAAGTAAACACCAACACGTGTTTTTCCTCCGCGTGAAAGGAACCAATACAAATACATTTCTCGCTGCATACTGCATTGGCCAGAATATTAAAGTCACGTAGAAAACTTCCAGTGAAGTAGAAGGCTTCGCTGCGCCTTTTTATCCTAGCTCTTCTTTTTTAACCCGTCCTGTGAACGTGGCGCGAATCCAGAACGCCGGGCGAGCTGCTTGAGCGGGAAAGATTGTCGGGAAAAAAGCGCGGGAAATTCCTTGTTGATTGAGCGTTCTGGCGCGCGGGTAATGGCGTCCATCACGGCCCAAGTTTGCCTGGCAGTCTGTATTGACGCTGTCACGTCCCTCTCAATCCCTCGTCTGTTGCTCCTCCCGGTCCGGATTATGGCGTCCTCAGGGCTCCATCACGGTAGCCATTTCCATACAGAGGAACCTGGAGGGCAAGTTGGCAGGGTCCTGAAGAGATGCTTCATGCCTCTCTTATAGTCGCCCGCCAAGAGGACCTACAGCAGCACTGCCTCGTCCATCAGCTGTGTCTCACTGTGAGGGATGATCACATCTCTCTCACCGACCTCCTTCCTCGCCTGGCTCTCTCACATAAACTGCTAATCACCTTCACAACAATTGGGTCTTAAGATGAATTTTTTACGATAAAAAAATAACGCTGGATTTCATCGATGAATTTCTCTTATATATGATGAAGTGGTTGACTATGAGGGCGGCTCTCTCCTGACGCTGGTGCAGTGTGTAGTGTTCACCAGACGGTATCCGACATGACGCCTTATCAGACTCCGGCAGCAACGTCTCAACTATTTTCCGAAGTAGGCCACACACACGCTGTCTCCGAGCTCTCTTACGTTCCTCCATAATCTTCCTCCAACCTTCAGATGTAACAGCACACCTTGACTCATTTAAACCACGTGATGATGGGTAAAGTGTTGTCGAAATTTTACTGAGAATAACCAAATATAATTACGTTCTCTTGTCAACACCTCGACTGTGGGAAGCTATCAACACCTGTAATGTGGGAAGCTGTCAACACCTGTACTATGAAAGGCTATCAACACCTGTACTATAAACCAAGAAGCCGTAGGAAGGATAAAGGATTGATTAGCCCAGCAGGTACTAAAGTTGGAGAAATAATAATAAAACAAGAAAAAAAACACAGAATATACTCCGCCATCTGTTGAGGATCCCAGGAACTAACTTGAGGGACGGGGAAACAAGACTCATTTTTTGTTTACCTCGACTCTTTTACCTGACCTTAACTCATACCGAGGAAGAGTACAGAAGAATTTGTGGAGGGGGGGGGGGGAGGATCCTTTCACACTAACCATTAAATCCCATTACATTATTACACTGATATATTATAAGACGGCCGTGCTTGCATATCATTAGGACAGTGTTAACATGGATCAGTGAGGATAAGACCGATATCTCCCTGGATTAACACACGGAATAATGTCAACACTTGAATAAGCTGCACGTGACTCCCGCCTCGGCTTTTATTATACATCATAACGTTGACCTGACCTCTTGATGCCTTAGGTCAGAGGAGAGTTGACCTTAGATTAGCTTTTTCTTCTCTCTTGTTGGATTTCTTTTTTATTAGTGATGCTGTTCGTGATAATAATGGTTTTACACTGATTAGCATAGTCCTAGATGGGTCATGATAGGTCACAGGTCATTATAGGTCACAGGTCATAGGTTATTATACATCACATTATTATAGATTGCAAGTCTTGGGTAATTATTATAGGTCACAAGTTATTATAAGTTACAGGTCATAGCTCATAGGTCATTATAGGTCATAGGTCATTATAGGTCACATCATGATTCAACACCCTAGTACTACTCTACTCTAACCTTAGCTAACCACCACCCCCCCAACCACCCAGGTATCGTTAGAATGTTTAATAAATTTGGCCGGAAAGGGTTAATAATATTTACCTGTAATCAACACCTTGTACACCTTAATGAAGACATAAACCCCGACAGGTAAACTACATTGTTGCTCTGTGTTATAATGCTAATTCTTAAGGACTAATTACAGTACCTTTAATAAGACTTAATTACTCTCCATGTCCACATTATCTACCACCTCCCCAAAGGTATAATTACACCTGCTAATGACATGATGTAATTACCTGTCCTAATGACCTTAACTGTACTATATGTGGGGGGATTTTTTTAAGGGGGATTTTGCAAAAGACTTCATAGAGAGAGAGAGAGAGAGAGAGAGAGAGAGAGAGAGAGAGAGAGAGAGAGAGAGAGACTCAATTACCAATTAAAAGAGGAAGAATTGAAACTTTTATTATTGTCAGAGGTGAAGTTAGGGACACCATGACGTTATAGTGAGCTTACAGTGTGGTAGTGAAGATATAATGTGGTAGTGATGGTATGGTGTGGTATTATTTGTAGATTGTGGTAGTTTGAATGTTGGAATATAATAATGACGGTCGAAAAAGTTTTATCATTTAAGGATTAACTCATTATCATCATCATCATCACTGTCATCATCATTATCATCATCACTATCATCATCACTATCATCATCACTATCATCATCATCACCATCATCATCACCATCATCACCATCATCATCACCATCACCATCATCATCACCATCACCATCATCATCAGCATCATCATCATCATTAATAGAAATTTTGATCTAACTTGTGACTCAAATTTTCTCGTGTATTGGTTCAGTGTTTATAAGATCTCTATTATTCACTCAATTATCAAACTCAATCATGTTTCAATAAGTAGCAGAAATTACGCAAACATATCCTTTTCTTCCCTGTGTTTTTGTTATATTTTTGTTTTGTTTTTGTAATTGTTTTTGTTAGGTCACACTCATAATTATCGTAAATGTTGACTCCACGATCAGATTTCTCGAGTCTTTAAAAAAAAACAACTTACCATTGAAATTTCACGTCAGTTTTGCCAAAGGGAAGTGGTTTTCAATAGAGAGGCAGGTGGGTGGGTTGGGTGGGAGTGGGTGGGTTGGGTGGGTGGTGAGTAGGGTGGGTGGGTGGTGAGTAGGGTGGGTGGGTGGGGGTGAATAGCCATGACTTTTTCACGGTTATCCAGATTTCAATAAACACACACACACACACACACACACACACACACACACACACTTACCTCGGCAGGGAAGGCGGTGCCGTTAACAGTGTGTTCGGAGCCCTCCTGGTCCTTACCCCCGAAGTGTAGCTGAACATGGCTCACCTGAAGGAGAAACGAGGTCATGTTAATCTAAGGTCAAATGAAGGTCAATTGGAGGTCATGTCAATCTAGGTCAACTCACTAGATCACATGAAGAATAACCTCCCCCTCCCCTCCCTAGCTTATTTAACCCGATGATTAAACAGTAACACTACTTAGGATGTTAAATGTGATTAGGCTGGGTTGGATTAGGTTAAGTTAGAGTAGGGTTGGGTTAGGTTAGGTTAGGTTAGGTTAGGTTAGGTTAAATTTGATTAGGCTAGGTTGGATTAGGTTAAGGTAGAGTAGGGTTAGGTTGGGTTAGGTTAGGTTAGAGTAGGGTTATGGTTAGGTTAGGTTAGTAACGCCAGTAACAACAAGAGAAATGTTTGGTATTTTTAACTGGAGGATGAGCTATTATGGACGTTGATTATCCTCGACTTATAGTAATCAGCGGATGACTGTCAACAATAATCCTACACACAGCTTAGATTAATTATTTACTTCTTTACTGTGGGGGAGGTTTTACAGGTCACAGGTCTTACAGGTTACAGGTCTCACAGATCGCAGGTCTTACAGGTCGCACGTCTTACAGGTCGCAGGTGTCACAGGTCTTACAGATCGCAGGTGTCACAGGTCTTGCAGGTCGCAGGTGTCTCAACTCACAGGTCTCTCAGCTGTGTGTGTGTGTGTGTGAAGAAATTACAAATATAACGAGTGACAATATTTATGTATGTTTCTGTGTGTATCTATGTGCGTACAAGTGTGTGTCTGTTTTGTATGTATACGCGCATGTATGTATGTATGTAGGTGTATGCAAGTCTGTCTGTGTCTCTGTCTGTCTGTGTACTTAGATAAACTTAAGGCAAGTGCGGGACCCGTCAGTGTGTGTCAAGTTAGTCTGTTGTGTTGAACCTGACGGAGTCGCTGCAGATGGCCTGGCTTTAGCTTGGCCTGGCTTTAGCTTGGCTTTAGCTTGGCTTTGGCTTGGCGGTAACTGGCAACACACATTAATCATCAACTAGTCCTGGGTGGGGGGGGGGGAGGGAGAGTGAGGAAGAGGGAAGGGAGAGAGAGGAGGGAGGAAGGGGAAAGAGGGAAGGGAAAGTGGCCAGGTAAGTCAGCTGATTGCGACTCACCTGGAGTAATTACTCGGTAAACATAACCACGTGACTTGTTCTTGGTAGTGAAGAGGCAGATTAAGTATTGGGGGATTAAAACAGAGAATTAAGATTAAGAGAGTGAGATTAGGATTAAAATTGGAGGATTAACTTAAAGATGAAGGATTTTAAGGGGATTAATTCCAAGGATTAGGTGAGGATTATGAATTGAGATTAGTGCAGTGAAAGAAGGGATTAGGTGTTGGTAAAGATAAACTAATCTAGAGGTATTGATTGGACGATTTAATAGTTAGAATGGAGAGTTTTGATTGGTGGAGACATCGGTAGTAGTAGCCATGTTTCCCTGTGTGTATAATTAACCCAAAAATAATAAACACAAAATTAAATAGAGATTAAATTTCAGATTAATTATATTTTATCATTGGAGGTTCAGGTGAGTTGTAGTATATTTTAGTTAATTTAATTTTTTCATTCAGGTATAAAATTAATTGGATTTTGTTAATGTTATTTTTAAGTGAATGTTATGTATCAAGTGACGTAGTAAAAGAGAATATCTGTCTGTCTGTCTGTCTATCTATCTATCTATCTATCTGTCTGTCTGTCTGTCTGTCTGTCTGTCTGTCTGTCTGTCACACAAATTGTTACAAACTCATGATATTCTGTCCCAAAAAAGTCCTTGCAGACATACATATGACCTGTAACCTATCTGACCTGTAATATGGTGTAGTGACCTGTAGACTTACCTGGTACCTGTAAGAGAGAGGTCCGCCTGTAATGTTGACTGTAGAGTGATGATAACCTATTCCATCCAAGGTCAAGACTACGCTGTGACCTGTGTTGTTGATGACCCCACTGACCTGTAACAAACGGGTATAGTTAGTGACCTGTGATATAAGGATATAGTTAGTGGTGACCTGTGATATACGGATATAGTTAGTGGTGACCTGTAATATACGGGTATATAGTAACTGGTGACCTGTAATATACGGGTACGAGACTTGAATCATACGTGTCTAAATATGTCCAATACAAGATTATGCAATTAAGGAGCTCAAATGGCTTTATTAATTCACATTTTCTTCCATAAATTATTATTTATTTTCATTTTAATTCATCCAGAACATCTTATTAAATGTTCATATATATATATATAAATTCTCATGATATATATAAATCGATATTTAAATGGCTTGGACGTTAACGACCATAAGTGTAAATGGTCTTGATAATAAATGACCAGACAAGCCAGTTGATTGGCCATTATGCTCATTACGTCGGGTGTTCTCGAATGACACGATGCGCTGAATAATTTGTCATGTGTATAACAGGTTGTGTGTGTGTGTGTGTGTGTGTGTGTGTGTGTGTGTCTGTCTGTCTGTCTGTCTGTCTGTCTACTTGGGGCCTTCATAATTTATTTGGTAATTCTCTCCTATCGCAATATTCACTTTACTAATTAATAAATACAAATTGAACGAACCTTATTTTAAAATCACTTATTATGACCTAATTCTCGTTATATCTGCGTTATTACTGAAATTTCACCGTAAAAAAGTAGGTTTGCCTCAAAATTGCCAATGACTCTTGGATATTACCTTAACCTTAGTATATAATTCGTGTTATTACTTGAAATGTTGTTGTAATATACGTTTTGTCATGCATAACGCTCCCATAAAATCCCTATTCCTGTGTGAATGCTGTCGTGTAATCTGTACTCTTGATCACGATTTTTCTTTTATTAAAAATCATCTTAACATCTTGAAATAATTATATTTTTTTTATTATTCGCCGAAAATTATGGTGTATGTTATTATTTTTTTTTTTTAGAGTTAACTGTTCGTTCCGATATATTTGTTTTGTCAAGAAAATATCACCATGAAATTCAGACTCCTTAGTTAGACTCTGCCGTGATATCTCTACTCGTGTGCCAGCCAGCCAGCCAGCCAGCTTCCTGTACTCCCATCACGTTTCCAGCCTCATCACGGCATGTCCAGTAATGAACGATATTGACACGCGGGGGGGATCTTGTATTTCACCGGGGACACGCGTCAAATTTATGCTAAAATAATCCCAGGGTAATATTGGACGTTGATGTGAGGGTTCACCGAGGTGCAACGGAGCATGATACTCGTACGTGTGGCAGCGGGGGGAGGCTGGGGCAGGGCGGTAGGGAGGGGTGGGAGAGTCTTGCTGATATAAGTAGCTCGTTAAATTATCGTTCTGCTAGAATAAGAGTTCTTGTTGAGGTAAGTGGCTCGCTAAATTACCTTCTTAGAATAAAGGAATCTAGTTTTTTTTCTGTAATAAGTCTCTCAGTCTCATAATACATCTGTACATCTTCCTTTTCTCTGCAATTTTTATGTCTCACTTATTCCTGTCTCGCGAATATGATTCTCTCTGTATGAGGTAATTTTCTTTCTCAACGTCGATCTATCTCCTTTTCTCTCTTTCTCTTTCTCTCTCTCTCTCTCTGTATTTTTCCATGTTGTATTAGAGTAAGTGTAGGCACAAGGTAACATACACTGGGGCGACGCTACACTATCACTGCATTACTCTGCCTCCCGCCCTGAAAAACACGCCAAGGGGAAAAAAAAACTCGCCCGGTTATGACTTAGTCGCGCCATTCCCGTGCTCGGATTCTTAAAATTTCCCCACGTTAAATTTTCCTCCCTAACTAGAGAGGGGAAAACGCACCCAGCTGACTCACTTTAAGCTACGATACAAAGGCAGAATAGGTAAAATGGCGTCAAAAATACACCAAGACCACACCTATCTACATACGTTCTTTCTTAATCTAATTGTAAATGCGACTACGAAGTGGCAGTTAGAATGACGTAGAGAGTTTATGGAGATTACCTTAACCAGATGTGAACTGATAAAGGGGTAAATAGCGATCACCTGAAGATTAGTTTCCCTTACAAGCTTACCCGTATATTACCTGAGGGTTTAACACCTTAACTTAAGGGGCTAGGTTAGTTTAAGTAAGGTTAGGTTAGTCTAAGTAAGGTTATGTCAGTGTCAGATTAGATTTGGTTGTCAGGTTAATTTAGGTTAAGTCAGATTAAGTAAGGTTA
Organism: Homarus gammarus; assembly: GCA_958450375.1. Taxonomy (NCBI): domain Eukaryota; kingdom Metazoa; phylum Arthropoda; class Malacostraca; order Decapoda; family Nephropidae; genus Homarus; species Homarus gammarus. The sequence goes on along the minus strand of CAUDMG010000750.1, from coordinate 1,201,376 downwards.
GATTATGTTAGGTTATATTAGGTTAGGTGAGGCCAGTTTTGGTTAGGTTAGGATATATTAAGTCAGATTAGGTTAATATTAAGGGATTTAATCTTAAGGTAACATAATCTACAAGAGGAGGGAGGCTAAACTTCATGTGATCCAAGAACAGACTCGCATACAAACCCTGGAGAAAAATGGACCAATATGAAAGATTTGGACCACAGATGTTTACACAATTATGAATCGCTCAACGCCAGACCTGACCAGACTGATGGAAACGCACACACGCTTACGAGGGAAACATTATAACGGAGTGTTTATTCATAGCTGTGTGTGTGTGTGTGTGTGTGTGTGTGTGTGTGTGTTATAAGAAACCCACATATTTTATATATATTTTATTTTATATTCTGTGTTTGTTGTTATCTGTTGTGTTTTGTTATGTCTAGTAGAATACGAATTTATTTCACTTGGAGATTAATCACCCAAATATTATCTTCGGGGGTTAGTTAAGTTAGGGTCTTTAATCTTCAGGTGATTTAAACTGGGGGGGTGGCTAATCTTCATGTGACCTGTGTTATACTGTAAAACTAGCGCACCGTCAACTCAGCCCAGTGATTGAGGCAACACTCACTGAATTCACTATTGTCCTGTGTTCACCAGCTGGGTTAGTGCCGCCTCTCGTTAAGTGACGCCCTCCCTGGGGGCCTGATAAGGAGCACGGCCGTGTCCACACCACTCAACTGTCTAACAATATTCAGTAAACCTTGATCCATGACTGGCTGGGGGTGTAACTTCTTCTCATATTGTTTTTGTGTTCGTGTTTATAAAATCCTTATCATCTGTTTTATGAGTCCAACTGGTGATAGTTTTTTGTAATTTTTCACTATTTAAAAACGTAGGAACAACTAATTAGCTCACCCAAGATATGTAGAAAATAACAAAACTATAATCGAATTTAAACAAGAGATTGGGTGCTTTTCTCATTGTCAGTTTGTCTACGAACATCAGAGATTTCAATTCTTGATTAATTTGTCGTGGAAATGGCTATGTAAAGTTTTCAAATGTATACATCATCTCACATGTCGCTGGCACCACATTATTCATCATTGACACACTCAGGCTTGCAAGTTGAGGAAGTTTTAGTAGTTCGGCGCGATAAGTTGGGCGGAGGAGTTTGGCAGCGCTGCATCACGCGACGCTTCCCACATGTAAACAACACATTCCCGCCAATTTTCTGGGGATGGACGTCTTTCACAGCGACTCATTCTATGTAAACTTTTATAATAGGGGTAAAAATTTTCTCTCTGTTACTACGGTTGGATTTTGTTTTATTATTTAACAGGAGAAAATAAACACGTCTTCCTTCCCTCCCATGGGCGGAGCCAGGGGGGGGGGGGGGTCCGGATCCCCCTTTTCATCAGAAAATTAAAATTCTTTTTTTCTTTAATACAGTATTGTACTCAGTCGTTATTGTAAAGTGAAAAGTAATTACTATTGACCTAAGAATATCTAATATTAAGTGCACTTGGCCTTAAAATGCCCATGATATTGGTTAGAAGTCAAAAAATTGATCCTCCCCAGCCTCCCCCTCTCTCTCCTCCCCCTCCCCTCTCCCTTCCCCTCCCCCTCTCTCTCCTCCCCCTCCCCTCTCCCTTCCCCTCCCCCTCTCTCCCTCGTCACTTATCGGCGCTGACTCCCTCACCACCAACTTAATGACACAAATCCTATATCCGTCAGGTGTTAACGGAGAGTTGTCGAAATGGTCTTTGTCCACAAGTTTTGAAAGTTTTTTATATACTTTTTGTCAAGTTATAATATAATTTACGATTTTTATATAATTTACTGTAGTGTAATGGTGGTTTGTTATAAATTACCTTTGGGTCATAGGTCATTTGTATTTTTTGTTTGACCTATGAATGACCTCTGACCTCAAAAAATCAAAGGGAGGTTGAAAAAGTATTAAAAAGTATTATTTATGTAATGAGAATAATTTAATGTATATAAGACGTTGATGATGAGAGGAAGGATGGAAGGAAGGAAGGAAGGGAGCGAGGAGGGAGGGAAGGGGAGGCAGGAGGTACAGGTGTCAGACAGGTGAAGGAGACGACAGGTAAAAGCTTCAACAGTAATTAGTATGAAAAAGTTTATCATCGCCAAGGTTATAATATCTGAGACTTCTTCCTCTCTCTCTCTCTCTCTCTCTCTCTCTCTCTCTCTCTCTCTCTCTCTGTTTCCTCATTTCCCCTCCTTCATTTTATCTATCCTGTCGTTTTTGTCTTTTCTCTCCTTCCTTCCCTTTGTTTATATCCATTCCTCCTTCCCTCCCTCCCTACCTCCCTATCCTTCCCTCCCTAACTCCTTCACCTCCCTATCCTCCCCCCCTCTCTCCCTCCCCAACTAAAACCTCTCTACCCTTCCTCTCCTCTCTCCTTCACCCCCCTTTCCCCCTCCCTCCTCTCCTCTCATCACCACCGCCCCCACAGTGATGTAATAGTCCCCAGGAGACTATGGGAGGCGCCGCTATTTTCCTAATGAATTTGTGACCTTTAATGAATTATACCATTCTCCCCCTTCTTCCCTCTTTTCTCCCCCTTCTTCCTCCATTCTCCCCCTTCTTCCCTCTTTTCTCCCCCTTCTTCCCCCTTTTCTCACCCTTCTTCCTCCTTTAGGGGGTTACAGGACAGGAAACGGCGAGTGAGCATTAACGGCACTAAATCCGATTGGGGTAACGTCACTAGTGGAGTTCCCCAAGGCTCAGTACTTGGACCATTATTATTTATTATATGCATTAACGACATAGATATCGGCATAGACAGCAACATAAGTAAATTTGCTGATGACACTAAAATAGGACGTGTAATTAAATATGACGATGACTCCGCAAAACTACAGGAAGTTCTAAACAAATTTTTCGAATGGTCTGAAAAATGATAGATGAGATTCAATGTGGACAAATGTAAAGTACTCAGTACAGGAGATGTAAACAGAGAAACCAGATACCGGATGAACAACGATGTTATTGAGAAATCCGACTGCGAGAAAGATTTAGGAGTAATGATAAGTAGGAACCTTAAGCCAAGTAAACAATGTGTATTTGCTCGAAACAAGGCTAATAAAGTACTTGGGTTCATACAAAGGAGTGATAGTTACAAGACTAGCGAGGTCATCTTAAAACTGTATCTTGCTCTTGTGAGACCTCACTTGGATTACGCAGTTCAGTTCTGGTCACCGTATTACACAATGGATATAGAATCCTTGGAAAGAATTCAGAGGAGAATGACAAGACTAATCACCGGGCATTAGGAACCTTGAGTACAGAGACAGGTTAAAGCTTCTTAATTTGCACTCCCTTGAGAGACGTAGAGTGAGGGGCGACCTGATAGAGGTGTATAAATGGAAGTCAGGGCTGAACAAAGGGGACATTACAAAGGTACTCAAATTATCCAACCAGGAGCGAACTCGTAACAATGGTTTTAAATTAGACAAATTTAGATTTAGGCGCGAGATAGGTAAACACTGGTTTGGAAATAGAGTAGTGGTCGAGTGGAACAAGTTATCAAATATCATCATTAACTCGAATACGCTGGATAGCTTCAAACATAGGTTGGATGGATATATGAGTAATAGGGGTTGGGTGTAAATGGGACTGCCCAGTATGGGCCAATAGGCCCGCTGCGGTTTCCTCCATTCTTATGTTCTAATGTTCTTTTCTCCCTTTTATTCTCCCTTCTTCTCCCTCTTCTACCTTTTCTTCCCCTTTTCTCCTCCTCCCTCTTTCTCTTACCTCTCACCTTTTGTTTCTCTCACCTATGATAGATATTATATACCTTTCTCTTTCTCCATTACCCTTTCCCTCCCTCTTCACTTTCCCCTTTTCCTACTCTTCGTGTCCGCCTTCCTCTCCATCTTCACTCTTTCCTCTTCCCTCTCTCTCTATTCTTGTCTTCTTCTCTTCCTTCCTTTCTCCTTCCCTCTCCTCCTTTACCTTCCCCCCATCTCCCTTTTGGTATCTGACCCCTTAAATAACTATACAACTGTGTGTGTGTGTATATAAATGTACATTGTATGTCTGTGTGAATTACATGAATGTTTGTGTGTGTGTATGACCTGCACCTGTGTGTGTGTGTGTGTGTGTGTGTACATCAGGTCGGCTGGCAGGGGACCACCTAGGTGACCCAGGAAGCCCTTTAAATTATTCAGGTCTGAGACGTGTAATGATGTTCAAACACTGGCTGGAGGTCACCCGCTGTGTGTGTGTGTAAGGAAAATTGTGTATGTTTGTGTGTAATAATATACCAGATTTGCAACTATGTATGTATGTATGTATGTATGTATGTATGTATGTATGTATGTATGTAATGTATGTATGTATTACACTATTAATAACCATACGTCTCTATGTGTGATTTTGCATTTAAGAATATATTTGTCTGTATATTTCAGCATGTATAATATGTTAATTATATATACACCTGTATATATATCTTATTTACTCTGCAAACAACTGTCAGGTAATGCAAAAAACCTAACATAATTATGGTGAGGCGGGATATTAACAGGAACAAAGGGATTAACTAAAGATTAACCCCCCAAACTGTATTCTCCTTAGGATTAACCTAATTTAACCTAACCTAACCTAACCTAACCTAACTTAACCTAACCCCGCACAGATAGCTTTAGAGTGTTTAATCATCAGGTGAATTAAACCGGGAGGGGGTGGTTAATCTTCAGGTGAGGCAATCATAATTATATAAACAAAGGGTTTATAAGGTGGGTAATTTTCAAGTCAATATTAAACCAGAACTGTTTTGACACTTATCAGCATCTGACACGGGACGGAGGGAGGGAGGGAGGGTGAAGGGAGAGGAGAGAGGTAAGGAGGAAGGGAAGGAGGAAGAGGGGGAAGGAGGAAGGAGGGAGGGAAGAGGGAGAGGAGAGAGGTAAGGAAGAAGGGAAGGAGGGGAGGGAGAGGAGAAAGGTAAGGAAGAAGAGTAGGTGGAAGGAAGGAGAGAGCAAGGAGAAGAGAAAGGGGAGGTGATATAAACACTTAAAAAAGCGAATGAGAATGAAAGGAAGAAGAGAAAGAATAACTAGAGAGAGAGAGAGAGAGAGAGAGAGAGAGAGAGAGAGAGAGCGGTATACAATCATGAGGTTATTAATGAGGCAGGAACCCCCTTCCCCCACTCCCCCTCCTTCCCTCTCCCTCCCCCCTCCCTCCCTCCTCCCTCCCTCTCCCTCCCTCCCCCTCATTACCCCCCCCACCTTAGTAATGTTCCCTCACTCCATCCCTCACTTCACACCTCGCCTCGTAATTATTCACCGTTAATGGTAGTTAGGGTCGTTAACAACCACAATGAGTCGTTAGCAGCTCACTTACCAATTTATTTCCCGTCTTGTACGAGTCACGCCCTGAGATAATTACTACAACGGGTAAATTAGTCTGTGATTTATATCAACAACGACGCCATCTTGTAATAACTGGTTGTTAGAGGATGTGGTAGTTACGCTTGTTCCACACCTACTGGCAATTGATGTCATACCTGGATTTCTGAAGTCATTTGGTAATTAATGACTCCATTTTGTAGTTATTCCGCCTCGTAGGTTAAGATAATTAGGGGTAATTGACTCCTAATTACTGATTATATGGAGGTGCGGTGGTCGAGTGGGTACAGCATTCGTTTTCTATCATAGGGTCACTGGTTCGCACCCCTCCCAAAAACCACTCTGCAGGTGTAATTAGATTCCTGAGTTTTCATGTGATTTTTAACACCTAGGGAATATTTTTGAACAACTAGGGAATATTTTTGAACACCTAAGGAATATTTTGTTTATGTTGGCAGCAGAGAGAGAGAGAGAGAGAGAGAGAGAGAGAGAGAGAGAGAGAGAGAGAGAGAGATGTTAACGAAGAACCACGACCTTTAAATATTGTTATCAGTAGGCACCCTCAACTCACTCGACCAAATCATTCTAATTAATCCACTTACCAACCAATTTACGCACATCCTTACCACTCAACAGTCATTAGAACAGCTAATTACCCATTACTAATTAATTACATGTTTCGTAACTCATTAACAAATCGGTGTTAGGAAAAAATCAGACGCCGTAAATGACCTCGTTTGACCTTTTAGAGAATTGGGTTATGATCCTTTAGCTGGGGTTAACGACGGACTCAGCCTGGAGGTGGGTAGTTCAGTGGCGGTGTAATTATGTAGTTAAAGATGTTTATGGTGGAGGTCATATGTCAGGGATGGGGGGGGGGGAGGAGGTTACGTGTGTAGGGGGGGGGGGGTGATGGTGGCCATATGAGGTCATGAAATCGACTGGTAAGATTAAACATTCTTTGTCACACACACACACACACACGCACACACACACACACACACACACACACGCACACACCTTAATGAACGACTCCTCCACCTGTGTCAATCTCTTCCAGGTAAGTGATACTTCCCTCCACCTCCTCCTCCTCCTCCTCCTCCTCCTCCTCCTCCTCCTCCTCTTCCTTCCACCCCCTCTCCTCCTCTTCCCTCCTCTCCTCTCCTCTTCCCTCCTCTCCTCCTCCTCCTCCTCCTCTTCCTTCCACCCCCCTCTCCTCTTCCCTCCTCTCCTCCTCCTCTTCCCTCCTCTCCTCCTTCTCTTCCCTCCTCTCCTCCTCCTCTTACCCCCACCCTCCCCCTCTCCTTTCTCTCACTCCACCTAATTGGCATGTATAATTAATTGAGGTCTTCACATAACAATTAATTAGAGAGAGTGAAAATGTTGATGATTTGATGATAATTATTGTGTCTAGTGGGGGGGGGATAGGAGGAAGGAGAGGAGGGATAGGAGGAAGGGGAGGAGGGATAGGAGGAAAGGGGGATAAGAGGAAGGGGAGGAGGAGGTGGTGAGAGAGGAAGAAGTGTATGGGTGGATGAAGGGATAAAGAGAAGGAAAGAGAAAGACACAAAACAGGAAATAGAGAGGGAAGGATAGGAGAAGGAAGGAAGGAAGGAAGGAAGGAAGGGAAGGAGGTCGAATGTTTAAGTGGGGATCGAGGAGATAGGTTGAGAAAGATGGTTGGATAGGGTTAGGGGAGGGAGGGAGGAGGGGTCATCACTCCGACTCTGCTGGCTCGTATGTTTTCAAAATGAGAAGAACACGTTGAGGGAGATGCTGAGGTCGACTCATCTTTCACTCTCCCTCACCTCCCCCTTACCCTCCCTTACCTCTCCTCTCCCTCGCTTTTCATTACCTCTCACTCACCTCTCTTCTCTCCCTCTCCTCTCCCTCACTCTCTCTCTCACCTCACCTCTTCTCTCTTCTTCTTCCTCTCCGTCACCTCTCCTCTCTCCCTCTCCCTTTTTCTCTCCCTCACCTCTCCTCTCTCCTCTCTCCCTCTTCCTCTCCATCACCTCTCCTCTCTCCCTCTCACTCTCCCTCACTCTCACCTCTCTCTCCCTCTTCTTCTCCCTCACCTCTCTCCCTCTCCCTCACCTCTCTCCCTCTCCCTCACCTCTCCTCTCTCCCTCACTCTCACCTCCTTTCTCTCTCTTCCTCTCCCTCATCTTTCCACTCCCCTCACTCCCCCACACCTCTGACCTCTCCCACACCATGACCTCTTGGTGACCTTGACCTCCTGGTGACCTCGGCTTGGGTCACCACCACTACGTCATTACATAACCAACTCGACCTTAGATAATTTAACCAACAATTATATATTTCATTATTTACTCGTGCTGTTGAATCACCACGTGAGAACTACTGTAGTGTGTGTGTGTGTGTGTGTGTGTGTGTGTGTGTGTGTGTGTGTGTGTGTGTGTTTTAGGTTAGATTAGGTTAGGTTAGCGTTAGCGTTAGGTTAGGTTAGTAAAAAATTATGTTAGTATTAAGTTAGGTTAGGTTAGGTTGGTATTAGGTTAGGTTGGGTTAGTATTAGGTTAGGGTTTACGTTAGGTTAGGTTAGCATTAGAATGGTTAATCATCAAGTTAAATAAGCTTAGGAAGGTTTAATCTTCAAGGGGATGAATAACATAAAACCAAGCTTAGTGTTGAGGTGCGTGGTTATTGTGTTGTGTGAATGGAAGAAAAAGTAAGATTACAAGATGAATCATTGTGGGGGGTTGACTGTAGCGAGGAATGTTAATATACTCGTGGAGAGGGGGAGGGAGGAGGTAGGGGGGAGGGGGAGGGAGGAGGGAGGGGGAGGGAGGAGGTAGGGGGTTGTGGGGGTATGGGGTAGGGGGAGGGACGAGGGAGGGGGAGGAGTTCAGAAGTCTCTCTCTCTCTACCCAACACCCCCCCCCCCCTCTCCTCTCGAGTGATATACAGAGTCATGGAAAAAGAATGTGTAGTTTTTTGGGGGTAACTTATAATACCACTCAATATATGAATGATACTTGCGGCAACACTAAATGGAACGTGGTGATACTTGCGGCAACACCAAATACCACCACAGTGATACTTGCGGCAACACCTGCGGTATTTCGAAGTTTCACAATATATACCACAGGCTCTACTGGGATAAGTAATAACAGACTTGGAACACTCTGGGACTATGCAAAGTTTTCACTTAAGTTAATAAACAGTAACAGGTGAGAGGAATTTACCTGTAGGGAATAGTTTAAGTCTTCGGAAAACTCATAAACATCATAAATAGAAAAAAAGACGAGACAAAATTATTGGAACCTGATATAATTCAATTGTTTTTAAGTCTTGGGAAAACTTATAAACATTATCAAGTTACTAAATCTTTCGTAAATTAAAAATAAATTAAAAAAAGTCTTGGTAAAATATAAAATTGTTTCGCATTTGTTCTTTCATAAATAAAAGAAAAGAAAAAAAAAATAATAATAATAATAATAATAATAATAATAATAATAATAATAATAATAAAAACAAAAATCAGGAAGCAGAAATAATGTTGGAACGAGGCGCGATAGTCAAAAGTCTTCATAAAGGATATAAACAGCACAACGTCAACACAGCTGGGATAAATAAGACATTCGCGTTGCCTCATATACCCGGGAAAATTGTCATCTTAGGAGCTAATGAGCCGACTAATAAGGTACTCCAGCCGAGGGGGAGGGGGGAGAGTGGTGTTAACATGTGTGTAGAGTGAGGGGGTGGTGAAGGGTGTGTGGTGTGTGTGTGTGTGTGAGGAGTAGTAGAATATGTGTATGAATGTGTACGTGTGTATGTGATTTTTATACATATACTAGTGAATGTATGTGGTGCCTTGTGTGTTTGTGAGAGAAAGGTGGAGAGAGAGAAGCAGCAGCTGTCACAAAAGTATGCCAGAAGAAAGAGAAGATAATTTAACACACGTATCTGATTCTAATACACAGAAAAAGTTGGACATCACGACTGGCGGCTGGGCAACCAAATAATCAGCGAAATTTTTCAAACACGAGAATTTAATAACAGACCGTAGGAGATATTTTATTAAATCCACCAGACACGAGAGGGAGTCACGCCGAAAATAAAATCCTATAAAAATAAAACCGGAATAAAATTACTACTGATATTAAAAAAAAAAAAATATGTGGGAGAGATAAATGAAGTAGCTGGCAACTGGTCTGGCCCCACCCACTCCCCACCCACCCACCCGCCCGCCCGCCACCCGCGACGTCATAAAGCCTCGGGAATGAGCGCGGGGAAGGTCACTTTCTGCTGAGGTGGTAGACTCTCTTGACGGCGCTGACGGGGATCTGGCTAATGGAGATTCACGTTCGCTATAGCCGTTCTGCCTTTATATTGTAATGCTCTATCTTACCACACCGGATCTTATGAACAATTCCAAGGTGATTTTCGTTCAGTTATTTTCCCCATCAGTAATCTTAGGACGCTTACACGAATTCTGTTATATGTGTTAAAATTATTATATTACGTTCTATAATATTTTTGGTCACTAAGCTTTATTAATATATGAAAAAGATTGATAATATTTTTTGTTATAAGTTAATATAGGTGTTATTCATACTTCGTTATGAAGGATTTCTAAAATAAAAATTTAATATGAAGTTTTTATTAATTATTTTCTTCGTTTCAAAATTTCCACACAACTCTAATCCGGCTTAATTAACCTAACCCTAACCTAACCCTAACCTAACTTAACCATAACCTAACCTAACCAAATCTATCCTAAAGTGACCTAACTTAACCTTAACCCAATTTAACCTAACCCAACCAAACTCCTCAGCTTCTCAGGATATAGACTTAATCTGGCGGGATTTCCTTCTTTACAGCATTTTGGTATTGGAAAAAAAATCCGTCTGGTGGGATTTTGTCTCGAGGGAAATTGTAGGATTTTGTCGACATGGATTTTGTTTCGTTTCGGGAAATTTTGTCTTTCGGAATTTTATCTGGGGAAATTTTGTCTCGGGATATTATTTGTGGTAATTTTTTTAGGGAAATTTTCTCCTTCGGGATTTTATTTAGGGAAATTTTATCCATGGGAACTTTATCTTGTGGTATTTTATGTGAGTTTTTTTCCCCGCCCGTGTGGTGGAAGGCGTTAAAAGATGGCGGGTAATTATTCTTGGTAATAAATTGGCGAGCAAAGAGGTAATGTAGCCGCTGGGAGACATTTATCTGTGTGTGTGTGCGTGTATTAAGACGTACAGGCAGGCTATGTGTGTGTGTGTGTGTGTATTAAGACGTACGTACAGGCTCTCCCTCTCTCTCTCTCATTCACGGTACAAATAATTCCACCCTGTACTTTCCTCTCTCCTTCACTTTCTCTCCTCTCTCTCTCTTTTTCCTCTCACTTTCTCTCCTCTCTCCTTCACTTTCTCTCCTCTCTCTCTCTCTCCTTCACTTTCTCTCCTCTCTCTCTCTCCTTCACTTTCTCTCCTCTCTCTCTCTCTCTCCTTCACTTTCTCTCCTCTCTCCTTCACTTTCTCTCCTCTCTCTCTCCTTCACTTTCTCTCCTCTCTCTCTCTCTCTCTCTCTTTTTCCTCTCCCTTTCTCTCATCTAACTTACGAGAACCAATTTTTTCCTCCTCGAGAAAGTAGATGTTGGTGGTGCCAGGTGAGAAAAAAGGTGAAGCACTTGTCTCATTAGCGCTTGAGGGAATACCTGTAAGTGTGTGTGTGAAGGAGCTACCCCTGTATAATCCCCTAGTATATAGGTACAGGGTCAGGGCCACATATAAACACTGTTGTACATTTTTCACATATATATCCTGCCTTATACGGTATATCGCTATATATCCCGTTAATTGAGTCAGCATCATATAGGTACATGTAACTAGCAAACCAATTTAACACTGTAAATATTAACAACTGTTTTTAACACCTGAGTCGAAGCTGTCTGATGGTGAGTGATGGCGGTGGATACATACATACATACATACATACATACATACATACATACATACTTACACTCACACTCACAATATATATAGTTGGGTCACACCTGGAGAGTGATTATACTTGACCTGTGATTTTATGTGACCTGTAACGCTTCGTGACCTGTAACGCTTAGTGACCTGTAACGCTTAGTGACCTGTAACGCTTAGTGACCTGTAATTCTACGTGACCTGTAACGCTTAGTGACCTGTAACGCTTCGTGACGTGTAATTCTACGTGACCTGTGAATCAATATGTGTCTTCATTTACCCCCCATGGCAGGTCAAGTGGGATGGTGAAGTGGAGGAGGAGGAGGGGGAAGAAGAGGAGGGGGAGGAGGAAGAGGAAGGAGAAGAGAAGAGGGAGGGAGGGAGGGAGGGAGGGAGGCTGATGGAACTAGGAAATAAATGGTGAGAGACTGAAAGAAAGTAGAGAGAGGTGAGAGAGAGAGAGAGAGAGAGAGAAAGCTAGCACGGCTTTTCCCTCACCAATCGGATATACATTCACTCACCCGTGTATATTTAGCATACAGGATTATACACCGTCACACAGCGTCCAGTGAAAGTTAAACGATTATATACACGGCTTCAGTTATTCATGTGTGTATGTGGATTATAGTCGATCATACGGGGTTATACACGTTATTATTAGTTGTACAGAATCATACGGGGTTATAGGCAATCATACAGTTATACACAATTATACGACCTAGTTAGTGTGTGTGTGTGTGTGTGTGTTTGTATTCTAGAAACACCTGGCAACTTGGTCTAACACAACAGCCAATCAGAACTCATCTCCTTCCTGTAAACACGGGTTGAGGATGCATGCAGTCTAGCCAGCACCTCGATTAGCTGTTTAATGTGATGTCAGCTCCAATTTGCTGTTATTAAGAAAGGTTTTGAGAATTTATTTAATAGAATTAGACTTTGGTTATTAGTATGCTTATTAAAGAGTATTAGTGGTGTGTCAATAATTTGTCGTATCTAAAAAAAAAAAAATTCTGCTAGGATGAAGCTGAGTTCCTATCTCTCATATCAGCTGTCAGTTCAGTTCAATTTTAATCAGTAGAATCATCATATAAATTAACATTGATTTAGCATGTATATAGACAATATAGATAGATAATATAATATACAAAGTGAATGTATATAAACTATGTACCTAGAGAGAGCGGGTATATTAAAAAAAAGCTTTAGGAAATATCACTAGAAATGTATAATAATTTCGCGCCAAGAGCTGCATTACAACAAACACAAGACACAAGGATAAATTATTAATATATATATTAGAGGAGAAGCGGCATCAATAATAGAGCTTTGATGAGAGAGAACATTAATAGGTATAATAGAGTAGGAATATTAATAATATGAGCGAGTGCAGCACAACAGGTGATGTCTGTGTACTGTATAATTCAGTAGCGACCACCACAACCACGACGTTTGCCACACACCGCCACCCACTTTAATAAACTCCCGCCTCTCACATTGGAAGATTAACCCCACTCTCTCCCCCCACTCTCTTGTTTGGGCTTGTGAATTACGCCAGTTAGTTATTTCATTGTGTATATAGCTTTACCTGATAGAGTAGTTTTATTTATTTTAATTTAACCACAGCTTTTGCATCACATGAAGATTAGCCCCTCAGCCTAACCTATCCAAACTTACCTACATAACCTTACCAAAACTAACTACATAACCTAATCAACCCAAACCAAACTATAACCTAACGCCAATCAGCCAATCAGAATAGTATCGTTATATCTGAGGGTTGGCGACCACAGTCCTCCCACTCATAACTGGAGGGAGAAATCTGGAGTTGGCTGACGATATTTTTTCTTACTATGAAGGATACTGTAAGGATAAGTAGGATATATATAAGGATAATCAGGATATCAGCGAGGGGGTGAATGAGGATTGTGACGGGAAAAAAATAAACTAGATCAGAAACGAATTGAAAGGAAGAAATCTGAATTTAATTAAAACTTTCAACTTGCCGAGGTGGTTATTGGATTCAGTTCACGATAACTACATTGGAATTTAGTGATGTGTTGTGATGTGTGTGGTGTGGTAGTGATGTGGTGTGGTGTGTGTAGGGGTGGTGGTGGTGTAGTATAGTGTGGTGTGATGTGTTAGTGTAGTGTGTTGTGGTGGTGTGAGGTGTGGTAAAATATGGTGGTGTAAAAATATATTATGTGGTGAAATATGATATGGTGTTGTGATATGATGTGGTATGGTGTATGATAATGTCTTATAGTATTATGTTGTATGATACGACGTACTACATAATGTCATAGTAAAGTATAATGATATAAACACAATATATGACACAATACAATGACTAGTCCAAACCACAATCAATACACTCACACAGAATTCTTCAAACCCACGACAAGTTATCATTCACGGACATATATTTCGTTAACATTCTAACTTGTATACCTCATATATGCTTCTCTTTATAGAACGTGGAAGTATAAGTCACATTCTTACTATATTTAAGTGAAGGAGTTATGTGTAGTTGGGGAACATGTTGTTTAGGTCTGTATTTATACGTATGGATTCAGTAGTGGTGTGTGTGTGTTTGTAGTGTGTGTGTGTGTGTGTTTGTAGTGTGTGTGTATGTGTGTGTGTGTGTAGTGTGGTGGAGTTGTTGTCTGTCTAATTATGTCACTGTGGGGGGAAAGGAACAAATCTCCTCGTTACACTACCACCACACAGCTACCACAACCACACAACTACCACAACCACACAACTACCACAACCACACAACAGATTGAGAAGTAGTTAAACAGCTTGGGTAATTAAAGTTTGTGGGAAAATAAGAATGTTGAGGATGAATGTTTAGGATGAATGATTAGGTTGAATGTTTAGGTTGAATGATTAGGATGAATGTTAGGTTGAATGTTTAGGTTGAATGTTTAGGTTGAATATTTAGATTTAATGTTTATTTTGAATGTTTAGGTTGAATGATTAGGATGAATGTTTAGGTTGAATGTTTAGGTTGAATGATTAGGATGAATGTTTAGGTTGAATATTTAGATTTAATGTTTATTTTGAATGTTTAGGTTGAATGTTTAGGTTGAATATTTTGGTCGAATGTTTAGGTTGACAGGTTGTACACAGAGGCCTTTAGTGAGTATAGAGCGTTATTAATGTAATTATTCTTGCTTATTGTTATGTAGGAGATTATGTTTACATTTTGATGGTACACTGAAGTTAATGGTGGTGGCGGGTGAAGTTAATAGTGGTGACGGGTGAAGTTAATGGTGGTGACGGGTGAAGTTAATGGTGGTGGCGGGTGAAGTTAATAGTGGTGACGGGTGAAGTTAATGGTGGTGACGGGTGAAGTTAATGGTGGTGGCGGGTGAAGTTAATGGTGGTGACGGGTGAAGTTAATGGTGGTGACGGGTGAAGTTAATGGTGGTGACGGGTGAAGTTAATGGTGGTGACGGGTGAAGTTAATGGTGGTGATTGGTATACTGTACGTGTAATCTGACCTGACCTGACATGACATGACCTAACCTAACCTAAACCTAAACCTATCCTAACCTAACCTAACCCTACCAAACCTAACTTAACCTAACCAAAGCAGGATAATATATGTATGTCGTATTTATTTTACCATGACATTAGTATATGCAGTTATTGAAATAATTACTTTGAAGAATTAATTTATATCATTATTAAAGTTAATCGTTGTCCTGGTGTAACATATGGAGTGTGTTTAGCCCTGACTAATCGCCATTGCCGGTAACTGTGTGTCCATTAGTCCTGGCATAATTTGTAACAGACAGAAACAGACATTGAGAGATAAAGAGACAGGACGATTTAGCCACTGTTCCACCTGTAGCGTTCTTTTGTTTTGTTTATTATTCCAGGATGCTTCAGGTACAGTTCCATTTCCTTATACTTTCTCGTTTTGTATCCCAGGACGATTTAGCCTCTGTTCTATCTCTAGATTTTGTTTTTATCCCAGGAAGCTTCAGGCACAGTTCCATTTCCTTATACTTTCTCGTTTTTTTATTCCAGGACGCTTTAGCCACTGTTCCATATGTAGCGTTCTTTTGTTTTGTTTTTTTTTTATCCTAGGAAGCTTCAGATACAGTTCCGTTTCCTTATACTTTGTCTTTTTTATCCCAGGACGCTTCAGCCACATTTCCACTTCCTTATATTTTCTCGTTTTTATCCCAGGACGATTCACCCCACAGTACCATCACCATATCTCTTGTGTTTTTATTCCCAGGATGATTTGGCCACAGTTTGTTTATTTACATGCTACTTTAAGACCTCCATGGAATCCACACTCACCCCCCCCCCCTTCCTAAAATTATCCAGACCCCATTTATCCATGAGGAACTTGAGTGATGGGGAGTCATTAGTGTATTTCATGGGCGACGTAATTAGTTGTCACTCATTACATGGTTGGTAACTCTTAATTAGTCCTTCACGAGTGGAAGAACCTCGTGACGTCATTAAAAGTGATGGTTGGCGGTGACACTCGAAGGCTGGCTGGCTTGGCTGGTTGGCTTGACTGGCTGGCTTGACTGACTGTCTGACTGGCTGACTGCATACTCTAACCTACCTAAAAAAAAATTCAATCACTATTTTCACCGTTCTTCCAACATTAATTTACACGTAATTACCTTTAATTCACCTGTAACTAATTATCATCATCTTGCAATAATTTACCTTAAGTTTGCACCGATAAATTTGAACTAACATGACTACTAAGATTAATGTCTCTCCTAAACTCCCGGCAATGTTGAGCGAACAGTGTAGCCGATGGAGGTAATGTGCTTGTTTACCTCTCCAGTGAGCAGTGTAATAACGCCTACCTATCCCCTTCCCAACGCGTCTATTCATGAGTTGGCATTTGAGTGAGGCGAAATCTATCCCAAGATCTATCCTAAGATTTATTCCAAGACCTATCCCAAGATTTATTCCGAGACCTATCCCAAGATTTATTCCGAGACCTATCCCAAGATTTATTCCGAGACCTATCCCAAGATCTATCCCAAGACCTATCCCAAGACTGATTCATGACTGTTGTACGAGTGTCTG
>CAUDMG010000750.1:982500-1180000 GCA_958450375.1 Homarus gammarus | reverse complement strand
TTTGTTATTATTATTATTATTATTATTATTATTGTTGTTGTTGTTATTGTTGTTGTTATTACTATTATTACTCTTATTATTATTGTTATTATCATTATTGTTGTTGTTATTATTATCATTTCACATTCTGTATATCATAACTTCCCGCTGTTAAACATTGAAATTAACAGCGAAGAGAACAGCCGTAACAGCTTCACCGTACAGCATAATAACAACAGCTGGTCTCCCCCCCTCCCTCCCCCCTCCCCCCCACCAATAAATGCCCATCGTTTATTGCGACTTAATTTAAGCGTAATTTAGTCGTAACATTAACAACACAAGCATTTCATATCTGGCCAAATTACTTTAGCTTTCACACGCTCTTCCGGGAATCAATAAGTGTAGCTGACGGTATAAGAGAGGACAGACAGACAGACAGACTGATAGACAGGCAGACAGACACAGACAGACAGGCAGACAGACACAGACAGACAGACAGACAGACAGGCAGACAGACACAGACAGACAGGCAGACAGACACAGACAGGCAGACAGACACAGACAGACAGGCAGACACAGACAGACAGACAGACAGACAGGCAGACAGACAGACAGACAGACAGACAGACGCGATTTTATTAACATACGTCCAGGGTAAATAATAATGTTAGTTGTTAGTAAAATAATTGGTGTTTTTTGTGGTGATTTTAGGCACGTTAAGTCCAAAACCTAACCTAACCTCACCTAATATAGTAAGTGTGTATGTGTGTGTGTGTGTGTGTGTGTGTGTGTCATAACCACGCCTCAGAACGCCAGTAAGAGCGATCATTAACGCCTGTGTTATCATTTACACCTACAATGATATCCTACTATAAGGTAAGACAGACGCACGTTCGCCAGCCTCCTCTCGTAATTTGTGTTAGGCGACGGTGAGCACTTACGCTACCACTTGACACTTGGCACTAACTTGACACTTGGCACTCACTTGACACTTGGCACGAGGAGACCAAAATACACAGCAATATTCCTCAGGTAGTCGCATAACCAGACACCTTTACCAGTTTAGCGCAAAAAGTAAAGAATTTAGCGCAAAAGGTAAAGAATTTAGCGCAAGAGTAAAGAATTTAGCGCAAAAATAAAGAATTTAGCACAAAAGTAAAGAATTTTGCGCAAAAGTAAAGAATTTAGCGCAAAAATAAAGAATTTAGCACAAAAATAAAGAATTTAGCACAAAAGTAAAGAATTTAGCGCAAAAATAAATAATTTAGCACAAAAATAAAGAATTTAGCACAAAAATAAAGAATTTAGCACAAAAATAAAGAATTTAGCACAAAAGTAAAGAATTTAGCGCAAAAATAAATAATTTAGCACAAAAATAAAGAATTTAGCACAAAAATAAAGAATTTAGCACAAAAATAAAGAATTTAGCACAAAAATAAAGAATTTAGCACAAAAATAAAGAATTTAGCACAAAAATAAAGAATTTAGCGGGTTTCTGAGTAAATTAGGAAATTTTTTAAACCATTTGCACAAACGTAATTTCTAACGGAAAAACTGGTATCTTTTAATTAAAATATTATAACCAATTACCTTTACAATTTAAGTTCAGTGAAACTCAAGAATATCATCAACAACTTTGAATCGTTAAGCCTTGGTATAACGTGTGTAAGTTTGTTTGTTCCTTAGCAGCCATATGAGTGCGGAGCGTGCAGGCTGGCGTGTACTGTGCAGGCTGGCGTGTAGCGTAGGCGTGTGTGTATTGTGCAGGCTGGCGTGTAGCGTAGGCGTGTGTGTATTGTGCAGGCTGGCGTGTAGCGTAGGCGTGTGTGTACCGTGCAGGCTGGCGTGTAGGGTGGCGTGTAGCGTTAGTTGTGTGTACCGGATGTTAGCGTGTTTTGATTCATGTTTAGCGGGTTTAGTCAGATGTTAGCAACGTTTAACCCATGTATAGCGCTTTCCTGTGCGACTGAGGTGGCGTTGGCAACACTGAACTTGTACATTTGTCAAGCTTACTCTGACTCTTGACCACAGCTTGGCTCATACTCTCTCAGTTACCCCAGTGTCAACAAAGTAGTGAAAGGGAGTAGACGCTGGACCAAACACCTCTTACTGCCCTACACCACTTCACCTTAAACACCGTACGTAAACAACACAACAAAGCATTATTTGAGATTAATGAAACCCGTTTTGTTTTAATTCATGTTGATTAGTTGTATTAATTAGGGGTTTATTATCTATATTTGATGTATTTGGATCACGTGAAGATTAGCCCTACTAGTTTATTCCACCTGATGATTTAAAAACACCGTATTGTCACTCATGGGGATTTGGTTAGGTTAAGTTGGGTTAGATTAGTTTTGGTTAGGTTAAGTTCTGTTAGGCTAGGTTAGGTTGAATATTTAAATACAGGGATGACTGGAACTATAATTTTATCGCATTACCTTCAACGTAACATCAAGACTCACACATGTACAGTCACTAAAAGAAGTCTTATCAATTCTCCTTTGCATCTTTGAACCCCTGAGACTCATGAACCAGTGAATCCGAGACCTCACACAACCCAAGAATGTGTGATGTCTCGGATTCACAGGTTGACGAGACTCAGGGTTCATAGATGGTCCCTGGGTCGTATAATTGTCTCGGATTCAAAGGCTCATTAATCTCGTGGTTCATAGATGGTACATTGGGTCGTGTAATGTCTCGGATTCACTGGTTCATTGAGTCTCAGGGTTCATAGATGCGAGGGAGAACTGACAGGCATTTTCCCCTCACAACTCCTCTACACACCAACAATACCAGAGAACCATTTAATTCTTCTTCATGACCTCAGGAGATAACACAACATAAACAGTACAGGAACACAGCTTCTGTTCCCCGTGTTCAAGAATAAAACAATCCTAGTAGTTAAATGACACCTAATGACTTTCAACAGATCTGCTAATGGACGCAGTAGTGCTTTATGGTAATCATGGAGGAGTGGACGAACATATGCTTTTATTTTTGTGTGCTGCTGGTGAACACTTAACCAAACAAGTGCTAGACGTTTCTTGTGGTGTGTAGATCGTGATGGTTATATGCTCATGTTATTGTTGATTTGTATTTAAGGAGGTGAACACTAGCTAGGTCCAAGTAGGCGCTAAAAATACATTATACGTAATTTTTTTCTTATTTATTTATTTTTTTACATTGTCGTTCCATTAGAAACTCAATTCCTTACCCCACCTCGCCGGGCATAACACACAAACATTTTATTTTATTTTTTTATTAAAGGTGTTTGAATCCCATCGTGATATTTTATAGCAACTTGACAAATAAGTGATTGTGAACACCAGTTGAGTTCTTACGCCTAGTTGTGGAAATGAACTAGAGACACTGTTATATGCATTACCCTCCTACAGTACACACACAAGAGCTGGGTCCTCTCTGGCTTACGAGTTACAGTAGGAGGGAGTGGGTGGGGGGAGGGGGGGATGGTAGCAAGCGAGGGCAAGGCGGGGGTGGTGTGGAGGCAGGTGGGGGTGCTGAGGTTGGTGTCGTATCAGATTGACTTTAAGTGGAATATGTGAGCCTAATATTGACACTCAGGACGAGGAATGTGATATACAGCTTGGTAGGTAATTTAGTAAAAGGTATTTAGGTACTGTATTATATAACAAGGTATTCGTTGGTATAGTTTTGACGGGATGGTTTATGGGGTAAATACCTTATTATGATTTAAAGACAAACAGGTGAAAATAATCTGCCTTTGGGTTTATATAATATGAACTCAGTATGGTAATGCCTCGTGGTGTGTGAAGCCAAGTAAACTTTATTAATAAGAAAAGTTTGAAATATATTAGAGATTTTTTATTCAGTTACGGATTTTTATTTAAATTGGTTATGTTTATGTTCTTTACGTGTTCCTGTTCTCATTGGGTTCACAACATATGAGAACCAACAGAATCACTCGGTAATGGTCGAACAAGGTCGTCATGTTAGTAGAGGTCAGTAGAGGTCAGTAGCCAAAAGGTTCCCCACTCTGAACCGAGGCGTTGACAGTGTTACCAACCGCCAGTGTCAGAGAACGTCATATTTCGTGTCAATGAATTTACTCTGGTTTGAGAATAAAATGTTTGAACGTTTATCTGTGGTGGTAAGAATGTGTGTGTGTGTGTGTGTGTGTGTTACGTCGCGCTGAAGAACACCACCGACGGAACACTTTATAATCTAATACGTAAATTCCTTTGGCATATCAAGGCGCCTTCCTAACAAACTAAATTATAAAATCAGTGTGATATATCGTGTTCAGGTGACAACTCGTACCCCCCTTCCCCTCCCCCATTCCCCCCACTTCTACCCCCACCACTCCCCCCCCCCTGCCCTTACCTCCCAACCCCCCCACCCCTTCAACTTCCCCCACCTCCTCCACTCCCCCCACAGCTCTACTCCCCAGTCTCCTCCCCCTCCCACACCCCCCCCCCCCCGGTTCCCCACCTCCACCCCTCCCCTGGAAGCGACTCAGGTAACGAAGATATGTGACATTCTTCCCCTTCAGGTACTTCGTCACCCACACCTGAAGCAGACCTTGTCAAACACCTGTTCGCTATACCACACCTGTCACTTGGTTCTAGAGACAGGTTTGTAAAATTGATTCAACGTTTCCCATTACTACGTTGAAGGTCAATTATTTCTCAGGTTCTCTTATGTCTCTCACTACCACCTCTACACACCTGCTGAGAGATGCACCCCTACACACCTGTTGAGAAATACGGTACTTCCCGATTGACGGTACTTACTAATTGACGGTACAGTACTTGTGTCTGTCCATTTTTTACACAATAAACCGTCCAAAAAATTATTACTAGGAAAAATGACTCAGATTATACTTGTCTATTAGTATTTAATATAATTTTTAATAGCAATAGGTAATATAATGTTATATAATCTGTATAATTGAATAGTGGCTTGATAATATACCATCATTTCTTTAATTTATTCATTATTTTGCTTTCATTCTTTTATTCAATCGTTATTTTTTTTCATTTTCTCATTAATTATTTATTTGTCTGTCTGTCTAACACTGACGGTAACTTGACCTCTCTCTCTCTCTCCCTCCCTTCAGTCTGCCCCCTAAATGACGTCATCGAGGGAGAGGCTGTGATTGGCTGGAAGAGACGCGGGTGTTTTGACTCTGGTTCATAACAATATACTGTAGACTGAAGGTAAGTTGACTGTATAGTTGTAAATATTATTGGTGATTTTGTTTTATTTAATTTGATTTTTATTTTATTTTATTATTATTAGTTTTCTATTTTTATTATTATTATTATTATTATTATTTTTGTTATATATATTATTGTTGTTTTGTCCAATAGGAAATAGTCTAGTGGGATTTTGTCCAATAGGAAATAGTCCAGTGGGATTTTGTTCAATAGGAAATAGTCCAGTGGGATTTTGTCCAATGGGAAATAGTCCAGTGGAATTTTGTCCAATAGGAAATAGTCCAGTGGGATTTTGTCCAATGAGATTTTGTCCAGTGTGGTAGTGTGAGCGGCGCCCAACTGGCCTAGCGCTGTAATGACCCTAACGACAACCGGAATTAGCCTACTTACATCAAGAGAAGGAGTGGGGGGGGTAGGGGAGTGGGGGGGTTGGGGTAGGGTAGTGGGGAGAGGTTAGGTAGGGGAAGGTGGGGTGGGGGAGTGGGGAGAGGGTGGGGGTAGGGGAGAAGGAGATAGGGGAGGGGGTGGGGGTAGGGGAGAAGGAGGTAGGGGAGGGGTGGGGTGGAAGCTTACATATTCGGTGGGGGGTGGTGGGGGGGGGGAGGGGGTCCTGTCTGAGTAATGTTTGTAATAAAATGTTAATATAAAAATTTGAAGAGAAAATAAGATAGAAAATATTTTAAGTGTGTTGTGTAATTGTGTTTCATGGGATATTATTATTCCCCCCTTAACTACTGTGTGAGATATTGTATTCGGTTTTGTCTTTGTCTGTCTGTCTGGTTGGCTGTCTATATCTGTCTCTGTATCTGTCTGTGTCTTTGTGTCTGTCTGTCTGTCTGTCTGTCTGTCTATCTATCTATCTGCCTGCCTGCCTGCCTGCTTGCCTATCTATCTATCTCTCTATCTATCTGTCTGTCTGTCTGTCTGTCTGTCTGTCTGTCTGTTCCCAAAATAACCAGGTTCAGATGTCAGGTCAGGTCAGGTCAGGTTAGGTTAGGTTAGGAGACGCCAGAGATAACACCAATATTAATTAAATAACAACAACAACAGCAATATAACTTCAATTAACTTCTCTAAACTATAAAATAATAATTATTACAGTGTTATTTTATCTCCATTATCACCCAAGACGTGTTTATTAATTAGTTATTAGTTATTATTATTATTATTATTATTATTATTATTGTTGTTATTTATTATTGTTATTATTATTGTTATTTATTATTATTATTATTTATTTATTTATTTATTATTATTATTATTATTATTATTATATTGGGAAAATACTTATGGGTTTTATGTTACGTCAAGAAAAATGGTAGACTTTGGTGTTTCCATAAGATGTACACATAGGCTGAGGCTCACACAGTCATGAGTACACAGAGGCTCACACAGTCATGAGTACACAGAGGCTCACACAGTCATGAGTACACAGAGGCAATACACAGAGGCTTAAACTAAGGAAATAGAATGTAGGAAAAAAAAACCCAGATAAAATCAAATTGTTTTTAAGGGAAATTGAACACAGACTGAGATAAAAAAAATAGAAATTGAAATCCAAAGTTTTTTTCCTATGTTAATAAGTGACAGAAAATGACATAGCTACATAGTGAAGATATATGATAAAGGGATCAAGTTACTAGCTAGGAGTTATTATTGTTTTATAAGGTGTGTATATATATGTAGTGGTATAATGAGTTATATATGTATATTGATTGGTATATTGGAGTTGATATAGAGACGAGAGAGAGAGAGAGAGAGAGAGAGATGAAAAGACACTGAGGATATAAATAATTGAGAGAGAAAGAAAGGCAAAGAGAGAAAGAGACAGACAGAGAAAGCAGGAGCAATAAGTGACATAAACAAGCAAAACAAAGGAGGTGCGTGGAGCGTGGTTGAGAAACATAATAATAATAAAAATAAATAAATGTTTTCTTGTGGGAGGAATATAGTGTGTGTTTACTGTTCCCTTACACACACACACACACACACACACACACACACACACACACACACACACACACACACATGATTGAATACATACATCTTATGCGGTTGTCATTTTGTGTGTGTGTGTGTGTGTGTGTGTGTGTGTGTGTGTGTGTGTGTGTGTGTGTGTGTGTGTTACGTGTAAATACTTTTTGTAGTCGCTCTTGAATCGCCCAGAGTCAAATTTAGTCACTGAGTTAAATATAGTTACTATGAGTCACCACAAGTCGCTTTTTAATTACTCTAAGTCATAGTCAGTCACCGTGAGTCATGCTGAGTTTAGTCACCCTGAGTCAACGTTCTGTATCAAAAGTTTATATAGATTCATCTTGAGTCATTAGTCATCTTTAATCATTCGAAACTACTGTGAGTTATTTGTGAGTCACTTTTAAGAACCCCGAGTCAGTTTAAGACACTAAATTATCCTGTCACCTTGAGTCATCCCGTCACTCCAGTTGGAAGTATTCTGAGTAAACTTTAGTCACCGTGAGTCACCTTTTAGTTAACTTGAGTCACATTTAGTTAGCGCGAGTCATCTATTTTACAACGTGAGTCACCTTTTAGACACCTTGAGTCACCTTTAGTCACAATGAGCCGCATTTTAACCACTATGAGTCACCTTTTAACCACCATGAGTCACCTTTTAGTCACCATAAGTCACCTTTTAGTGATCATGAGTCACCTTTTAGTCACCATAAGTAACCTTTTAGTAATCATGAGTCACCTTTTAGTCACCATGAGTCACCTTTAACCACCATGAGTCACCTTTTAACCACCATGAGTCACCTTTTAACCACCATGAGTCACCTTTTAACCACCATAAGTCACCTTTTAGTCAGCGTGAGTCACCTTTAGTCACGTAGGTAGTGATGGCACCGAGTTAAGGTATAAACTTTGGCCAAGTATTTCCCGGGAAAATCGTTCAAAGACGTGGTGGACATTTTTAAGCCTTGGGATATAATGGTTGAGGTGGGGAAGAGTGAGGGAGAGAGAGAGGGTGGGGGAGAGTGAGGGAGAGAGAGAGGGTGGGGGAGAGTGGGAGGATGGGGGAGAGTGGGAGGATGGGGAAGAGTGGGAGGATGGGGAAGAGTGGGAGGGTGGGGGAGAGTGAGGGAGAGAGAGAGGGTGGGGGAGAGTGAGAGGGTGGGGGAGAGAGAGAGGGTGGGGGAGAGTGAGGGGGTGGGGGAGAGTGAGGGGGTGGGGGAGAGTGGGAGGATGGGGGAGAGTGAGGGGGTGGGGGAGAGTGGGAGGATGGGGGAGAGTGGGAGGATGGGGAAGAGTGGGAGGGTGGGGGAGAGTGAGGGAGAGAGAGAGGGTGGGGGAGAGTGAGAGGGTGGGGGAGAGAGAGAGGGTGGGGGAGAGTGAGAGGGTGGGGGAGAGTGAGGGGGTGGGGGAGAGTGGGAGGATGGGGGAGAGTGGGAGGATGGGGAAGAGTGGGAGGATGGGGAAGAGTGGGAGGGTGGGGAAGAGTGAGAGGAAAAGTACAGTTTAATGTGTGTGAGGGAGAGTCAGAGAGGAGGGAGAGAGGGGGAGAGTGAGTGAGAGTGGGCGAGTGGTGAGAGTGATGACACAGGAGGAGGAATGGATATTGTGAGATTGGAACTCTCCCTCTCTTCTACCCCTCCCTCCCTCCCTCCCTCTTTCCTTCTCTCTCTCCCTCCCTCTTTCCTTCTCTCTCATTCTCTCCCCTCCCTTCATCTATCCCTCTCTTCTACCCCTCCTGCCCTCCCTCTTCCTCTCCCCTCTTCTCTCCCCTTCTCTTTCTCCCCCTCTCTCCTTCAAGGGACTCTGTAAACACAAACATCAAGGGACTCTGTAAACACAAACATCAAGGGACTCTGTAAACACAAACATCAAGGGACTCTGTAAACACAAACATCAAGGAACTCTAAACACAAACACCAAGGGACTCTGTAAACACAAACACCAAGGGACTCTGTAAACACCGTATATTCTCCACAGTGCTCTAATGAATAGGTTTATACATTATTCAGTGTATGGATACGAGTATTAATAGACGGTGTATACATAATGCATATTTTGCTTGTGACATTTTGCTGTTTTTTCATGAATTATTGAAAAAAAAATATCATAATTTGAAGTTTGTTAATTTGTTAATGCTAATGGCTAATTGACTATGTACTCGTGTTTTCGAAAGTACTCTTGTTGTTGAGTACACACACACACACACACACACACACACACACACACACACACACACACACACACACACACACACACACCATATAAGACCTGTAGTGGCTTCAAGTTACTTATAGATCTACTTAATACTTATAATGTTACTTAAAGGAGCTACTTACCCTGTGTTTATCAACGTGTAGTGGCCTTAAGTTAGGGTCGAAGAGCAGAGTACTAGGTTCAAGGTTGACTGGACTCTGGCGTCGACCGTGAGTACATAGTGACCATTCTGGGTTGATCAGCCCCCAAAACTGTGGTCCTGAGGGAGAGAGAGTGGGATGAGTGGGTGGGATGAGCGAGTGGGGTGAGTGGGGGAGGGTGAGTGGGTGGGGTGAGTGGGTGAGTGGGGGAGGGTGAGTGAGTGGGTGAGGGTGAGTGGGTGGGATGAGTGAGGGAGTGGGGAAGGGTGAGTGAGTGGGGGAGGGTGAGTGGGTGGGGTGAGTGGGGGAGGGTGAGTGGGTGGGGTGAGTGGGGGAGGGTGAGTGGGTGAGTGGGGGAGGGTGGGGTGAGTGGGGGAGGGAGGAAGGTAGGGAGAATAAATGAGGGAGAGTGAGGGAGGAAGAGTGCGTGAGTGAGAGGGAGGGTGTGTGAGGGAGGGAAGGAGGAGAGTTAGAAAGGGAGGGACAGAAGAAGTGAGGTGTGAGACAGACAGACAGACAGACAGACAGACAGAGACAGACAGAGAAACAAACACACACACACACACACACACACACACAGAATAGACTCAAACAAAAACAAAACGGAGAAACACAAACACAGACACGTAAAACAAAACAAACACATCCATTAATCTTACGACATGGCTTAGAAATGTAATAAAACACAATAAATAAAGAAAAAAAACACACAAACAGTTTTATTTATAGTTAATGAAATAATTAACAGATAAAAACACCACTTAATAAACTGACATAATGTATATATATAAATAAATAGTTTTAATGGTGTATATAACACTTAGTAATTTAATGAGGTAAGTTTCAATATGTTCAGGTTGTATTAAAAAGATAATTAAAGGTAGGTAGGAAGGTGTGTGTGTGTGTGTGTGTGTGTGTGTGTGTGTGTGTGTGTGTGAGAGAGAGAGAGAGAGAGGTAGGTGGGATATTACGCTGGTAAATTTAATTATGAATTCAAAGGTAGGAAAAAAATTATATTGATTTAATTATTCATGAAGCCAGGGGAAGAGGTGATGACGTCAGTGGGGGAAGAGGTGATGACGTCAGTGGGGGAAGAGGTGATGACGTCAGTAGGGGAAGAGGTGATGACGTCAGTGGGGGAAGAGGTGATGACGTCAGTGGGGGAAGAGGTGATGACGTCAGTGGGGGAAGAGGTGATGACGTCAGTGGGGGAAGAGGTGATGACGTCAGTGGGGGAAGAAGTGATGACGTCAGTGGGGGAAGAGGTGATGCCGTCAGTGGGGGAAGAGGTAATGACGTCAGTGGGGAAGAGGTGATGACGTCAGTGGGGGAAGAAGTGATGACGTCAGAGGGGAAGAGGTGATGACGTCAGTGGGGGAAGAAGTGATGACGTCAGTGGGGGAAGAGGTGATGACGTCAGTGGGGGAAGAGGTGATGACGTCAGTGGGGGAAAAATGATGACGTCAGAGGCATCAACGTTCTATTTATGCCTACATTAAGTCAACAAAATGCCTGCTTCTTCTAACCTAACCTAGCCTCAGTGATGGATGTATACCGCGTGTGAGGGATGTTTCTTCAAGTGAGTGAGTGAGTGAGTGAGTGAGCCACAGGGCTGCCAAGGCAATCACAAGGCAGGTGTGTGTGTGTGTGTGTGTGTGTGTGTGTGTGTGTGTGTGTGTGTGTGTGTGTTATCTTCTCAGTGGCTCTAACTTGTGGCCTGAGCACTTTCAAGTTACGTGTAGGTTAGGTCAGGTCAGGTCAAGTTAGGTCAGGTCATGTAAGGTTAGGACAGGTTAGGTTAGGTTAGGTCAGGTCAGGTTAGGACAGGTTAGGTTAGGTTAAAGTTAGGTTAGGTCAGGTCAGGTTAGGACAGGTTAGGTTAGGTTAAAGTTAGGTTAAGTTAGGTTAGGTTATATTGGCTCTCGTCAATAACTAGATTGCAGGTGAGTGTTTACTGAAGTCGAACACCCGATAGGTCTCCAAACACCTTAACCTACCTGGGCGAGGTAATTGGATCATCTCTGTTAGCATATTCTTGGGAGTTGTTGAGAGGGAGGAGAGGGGTGAGTGGTGGAGTGGTAGAGGGGGGTGGAAGAGGGGTGAGTGGTGGAGGAGTGGGAGAGGGGTGAGTGGTGGAAGGAGTGGAGGGAGTGGCAGAGGGGTGAGTGGTGGAAGGAGTGGCAGAGGGGTGAGTGGGTGGGGAGGGTGGAGTGGAGGGTGAGAGGGGGGGAGAAGAAGGGAGTTCAGTGGGAAGGGGAAGGAGGAAGGGAGGGGAAGAAGGGAGGAAAAGGGAGGGGGTGAGACACACACACACACACACACACACACACACACACACACACACACACACACACACACACACACACATATGCCAATATGGTCGGCGCTGAGAAACCAGGAAGGTGAATATATAATTTTGAGATAATTAATTCCCTGAGAGACGAGGTGAGGGTTAATTTATGTTAGCTCACTCCCAGCTCACACCTGGCTCACACCTGGCTCACTCTCAGCTCACACCTGGCTCACACCTGGCTCACTCTCAGCTCACACCTGGCTCATATTCTTAGCTCACTCTTAATTCAACACTACATTTTCATCTCATTTCCAGCTCACTCTCAGCTAATTGCAGCTCACTCTCAGGTTAACCCCATTTTACTCTCAGCTAAATCTGACTCAGTTTCGCTTAACTCCCAGCTGACTCCTAGCCTTTTCTTAATTAACATAGCTCATTTCCAGCTCACTCTCAATTAACTCCCAGCTACTTTTCAGCTCAGTCTCAGCTTTTTTACATCGTATTAAGCTTACTCATCTAAAGTGTCAGCTCAGTTACAGCTTTCTTAAATTTTTCCCGCTTATTTATCCAACTCATGTCAATCAAAGCTTTCTCAAATAATTCCCAGCTTACACATCTAAACTCTCAGCTCACACACATCTCATCAACCCCAGCTTATTCATCTAACTCTCAGCTCACACATAACTCCCAAATTAATCCCCAGCTTACTCATCTCTCAGCTTAGTCTCAGCACTCACCTGAGATACCATCATAGGTCCACCATTTGCCCCAGTCCCAGCTCACTCCCAGACCTCCTGCAAAACACGAGGCAAAATTTGTTATTAGACTCACTAGATTATTATAATGGGATTCATGTTTGTGTTGTGTTTTGTGTAAGAGGGCGAGAGAAAGAGAGAGAGAGAGAGAGAGAGAGAGAGAGTGGTTGTATAAATTCGACAAATGCAAAACCTTGCCAGGGAAAGATGCTGACTCATGTCGTTAAATTGTAAGAAGATGGTTCGTGTTTGGTAGTAGTAGTAATAGTAGTTGTAGTAGTAGTAGTAGTAGTAGTAGTAATAATAATAATAATAATAATAATAATAATAATAATAATAATAATAATAATAATTCTATCTAAATTCGCAAAGAAATAATATTAATACCAGGAAAACAGATAATTTAAGTAACTTACTTTTGTATATTTTCAACATTATTTTAATAGGAACTAGAAATAAAACTAATAGTAACACACAATGATTATTTCCAGTAGGCATATTTATAAGCCATTTTAGATCTGAGGGCATAGTGTACAGCGGTGTATAAAAGGAACTTCAAACTGCAAAAGTTAATTATTTTCAAAGTCTTCTCCGTAATTTTCTGGATTAAATGAACCAGTGTAGTGAAGGTACTGAAGACGAGGATTGTGACGGTAAACAGCTGAGTTATGACGTTCTCTGTGTAAAACTTGGAACAATTACCAAACTTTAAACGTCGTTACGGAATTATTTGATTACAAGCATTAAGGGTTGGTGTGTGTGTGTGTGTGTGTGTGTGTGTGTGTGTGTGTGTGTGTGTGTGTGTGTGTGTGTGTGTGTGTGTAACTCGGTTTGTGCACGAATGTAAGTGGGTATGAGAGCAGGTATATCCACAGGGGTCTCGGGGAACAAATAGCTTCGTCCCCCCTGGAGAGCGCGCCGCTATAAGGTAAACAAGTCTCGTTTTCTGTGGGAGAACAAATGGTGTTGGAGTCGGAGATGATGAGTTTTTGTCGGCTCGGTCAGGCGACTCAAACCTTTTCCAAAAGGATTCTGGCGGATTTGAGTGTTGCTTTTTTGTTACACTTGTTCATTTCGACGAATATTCCTGGATTTTTATTTAAAGCTGCCATTACCTGTTATAAAAATGAATTAATAATGAAATTCAGTTCATATTTTGATTTGTTAAAAGTTACTAATGGGGTAAATGTATTGCCAATTATCTGTTAAAAGTTGATAATGACTATAATATTAACAGTACGTATTATTTATATTTACCTACATATCATTAATGTTTTATTAATTTTATATATTGAAAACATAATCAACAATGTTCCAATACTTTCATTAATCCTCAAACCTAAACTAAGAGGATATAGAAATTAATCCCGCCACACAACATAACCTTAAGATTACCTGAAGATTAGCACCCCCTGGTTATTTTACCTGAAGATTAACCACCCTAACGTTAACCTAACTTAACCGAACCTAACCTAACCACCAGGTAACGTTAGGGTTGTTAATTATCAGGTGAAATCAGTTGGGGTGATTAATCTTCAGGTGATTACGGAACTGACACACACACACACACACTAACACTACTCTGTTTGTTGTAAGGAATTAGTAAGTGTTGTTTTGATATTGAAATAAGCATCTCGGCGTCACCTGAAGATTAGACATCCTAGGCAGCTTATGTTGTACCGTGGTGGGGGAAAATTCTCTCCCTATTATGGAATGACGGGAGAAATTGTCCCTGTTATGGCATGGCGGGGGAAAATTCTCTCCTTATTATGGCATGGCGGGGGAAAATTCTCTCCCTATTATGGCATGGCGGGGGAAAATTCTCTCCCTATTATGGCATGGTGGGGGAAAATTCTCTCCTTATTATGACAGATTATTGTTTACTTGTTTCTGTTTGCCCGTTTTGTTGATATTATTGAAATCTTATGACTTTGCCACTATAAAGGGGTTGTTGACTGTATAAAGAGGTTTAGTCCACTGTGTATAAACCGTCGTACTCAAGAGGTTAATTTATTGTAATCAACCATGTCATTGTACTCAAGGGGTTAAGACATCGCATTTAATGGGTGGTCATTGTATTCGAGGGGTTAAGTCATTGTAATCAAGGGTTTTAGTCATTGTACTCAAGGGTTGTCACTGTACTCAAGAGATTAAGCCATCGTACTTAAGGGGTTAAGTCATCGTACTCAAGGGGTTAAGTCATATCATTCCATGGGTTAAGTCATCGTACTCAAGGGGTTAAGTCATTGTACTCAAGGGGTTTAGTCATTGTACTCAAGGGATTAGGATATCTTAGTGAGCTAATTCACTGTACTCAGGGGGGTTGCTTTCGTACTCAAGGAATTAAAAGTTTTGGACTAAAGATTAACAAAGATTACATGTGTTAATTTTGTCCCGGGAACAGTGCTTAGTGAGTCTTTTAACGGTGGAGACTGTGGTGTGGTGGTGGTGTGGTAGAGTTGTGGTGGTGGTGTGGTAGTGGTGGTGGTGGTGGTGTGGTAGAGTTGTGGTGGTGGTGTGGTAGTGGTGGTGGTGTGGTAGTGGTGTGGTGGTGGTGTGGTAGTGGTGTGGTGGTGGTGTGGTAGTGGTGTGGTAGTGGTGGTGTGGTAGTGGTGGTGGTGGTGGTGTGGTAGTGGTGTGGTGGTGGTGTGGTAGTGGTGTGGTGGTGGTGTGGTAGTGGTGTGGTGGTGGTGTGGTAGTGGTGGTGGTGTGGTAGTGGTGGTGTGGTGGTGGTGGTGGTGGTGGTGTGGTAGTGGTGTGGTGGTGGTGTGGTAGTGGTGTGGTAGTGGTGGCGGTGTGGTAGAGTTGTGGTGGTGGTGTGGTATTGGTGTGGTAGTGGTGTGATAGTGGTGGTGGTGTGGTAGTGGTGTGGTGGTGGTGGTGGTGTGGTAGAGTTGTGGTGGTGGTGTGGTAGTGGTGGTGGTGTGGTAGTGGTGTGGTGGTGGTGTGGTAGTGGTGTGGTGGTGGTGTGGTAGTGGTGGTGTGGTAGTCGTGGTGTGGTGTGGTGGTGGTGTGGTGGTGTGGTAGTGGTGGTGTGGTGGTGGTGGTGGTGTGGTAGAGTTGTGGTGGTGGTGTGGTAGTGGTGGTGGTGTGGTAGTGGTGGTGGTGTGGTGGTGGTGTGGTATTGGTGTGGTAGTGGTGTGGTATTGGTGTGGTAGTGGTGTGGTAGTGGTGGTGGTGTGGTAGTGGTGGTGGTGTGGTAGTGGTGTGGTGGTGGTGTGGTGATGGTGTGGTGATGGTGTGGTGTGGTGGTGTTGTGGTGGTAGTGGTGGTGGTGTGGTAGAGGATGTGGAGGTATGGTGGTGGTGTGGTAGTGGTGTGGTGGCGGTGTGGTAGAGTTGTGGTGGTGGTGTGGTAGTGGTGGTGGTGGTGGTGTGGTAGTGGTAGTGGTGTGGTAGTGGTGTGGTGGCGGTGTGGTAGAGTTGTGGTGGTGGTGTGGTAGTGGTGGTGTGGTAGTGGTGTGGTAGTGGTGGTGGTGCTGGTGGTGTGGTAGTGGTATAGTGGTGGTGTGGTAGTGGTGTGGTGGTTTATGTAGTGTGGTGGTGGTGGTGGTGTGGTAGGGGTGTGGTAATGGTGTGGTCGTGGTGGTGGTGTGGTCGAGGATGTGGAGGTATGGTGGTGGTGAAGTCTGGCGGAGACATTGGGCATTTTTCTTCTCTTGTTCAATTACGAAGCGTCTTTATGTCATTACGTGTGACTTACTGCCTCTCTCTCTCTCTCTCTCTCTCTCTCTCTCTCTCTCTCTCTCTCTCTCTCTCTCTCTCTCTCTCTCTCTCTCTCTCTCTCTCTCTCTCACTAACCTAACCTGACCTAACATTGACCTAACCTAACCTGACCTAACATTGACCTAACCTAACCTAACCTGACCTAACATTGACCTAACCTAACCTAACCTGACCTAACATTGACCTAACCTAACCTAACCTGACCTAACATTGACCTAACCTAACCTAACCTGACCTAACATTGACCTAACCTAACCTAACCATAACGATAACATTCCAAGATTATAACACTAAATTATATATATTGAATTATAGGAATTATTTCAACATTACGTAAATTATATGACAACATCACATAAGCTTCAGTAATTTATTTTTTTCTATTAAACTCAAAGACAAATTTCCTGACAAAGATGCTTGATGGTTAGAGGTAAATTAAACTACATAATTGGGTAGTTTGGGCGTCCGTGCATATTGAAATTACCTAGACGAGGGTTAGGTTAGGTTAGGTGACTCGTCGATCGGAGTCAGTGAATCAGAGAGTGTAGAGTCAGTCAGTAGTGTAGTCAGGTAGTAAGTCAGTCATTGTAGAGTCAGTCAGTAGAATAGTCAGGTACTGGGTGAGTCAGTGTAGAGAGTCAGTCAGTAATGTAGTGAGTCATTCAGTGTCGAGTCACTCCGTAGTGTAGTGAGTCAGTGAAGCGAGTCAGTCAGGAAGTGTGTTAGTGTAGAGTCAGGTAGTGAGTCAGACAGTGTATAGGGTCAATCAGTGTAGAGTCAGGTAGTGAGTCAGTATCGCAGGTCCAGGAATCGACTTGAGTCACGTGAAAGTATTAAATAAGTTACCTGAGAACGTGTTGGGTTGAGAGTCTTACTTATCCCTGTCTGTCTGTGTCTGTCTGTATCTGTCTGTCTGTCTGTTTGTCTGTGTCTGTCTGTTTGTCTGTGTCTGTCTGTGTTTGTCTGTGTCTGTCTGTCTGTTTGTCTGTGTCTGTCTGTCTGTCTGTCTGCCTGCCTGTCTGTTTGTCTGTGTTTGTCTGTGTCTGTCTGTCTGTCTGTGTCTGTCTGTGTTTGTCTGTCTGTTTGTCTGTCTGTCTGTCTGTTTGTCTGTGTCTGTCTGTGTCTGTCTGTCTGTCTGTGTCTGTCTGTGTCTGTCTGTCTGTCTGTGTCTGTCTGTTTGTCTGTGTCTGTCTGTGTCTGTCTGTCTGTGTCTGTCTGTCTGTCTGTTTGTCTGTGTCTGTCTGTTTGTCTGTGTCTGTCTGTGTTTGTCTGTGTCTGTCTGTCTGTCTGTCTGTGTCTGTCTGTCTGTCTGTCTGTGTCTGTCTGTCTGTGTCCCTCTGTCTCTGTTTGTCTCTGTGTCTGTCTGTCTGTCTGTCTTTCTTTCTTTGTCTGTCTGTCTCTGTTTTTTGTCTTTCTCTTTTCTTTCTCTCTCTTTTTCTCAGTCTCTTTTTTCCTTCCTTCTTTCCTTCTTCCCTCCCTCCCTCCTTCCTTCCTTCAGTCCTTCATTCCCTCCCTCCTTTCCTTCCTTCCTTCCTTCCTCCGTTCCTTCCTTCCTTCCTTCCTTCCTTCCTCCGTGTGTGAATATAAATGACAAACATTAACACAGGTACCCCAGCTGACTCCCGGCAACACACACACACACACACACACACACACACACACACACACACACACACACACACACACACACGGGCTGCTACCATCCTTCACACCAAGCTTGCAGTCGTTTAGTCGCGTCGTGTCGGATAGCGTCGTGTCGGATAGCGTCGTGTCGGATAGCGTCGTGTTGGATAGCGCCGTCTCGGATAGCGTCGTCTCGGATAGCGTCGTGTCGGATAGCGTCGTGTCGGATAGCGTCGTGTCGGATAGCGTCGTGTCGGATAGCGTCGTGTCGGATAGCGTCGTGTCGGATAGCGTCGTGTCGGATAGCGTCGTGTTGGATAGCGCCGTGTCGGATAGCGTCGTATCGGATAGCGTCGTGTCGGATAGCGTCGTGTCGGATAGGTGTGACATATATGAGATTGGATTAAGTTTACAAACGCCTTAAATGGATTATGTTGGTGATGTGGGGAAGACGAAGAAGAGGAGGAGGAAGGAGAAGACGAAGAGGAGGAGGAAGGAGAAGACGAAGAAGAGGAGGAAGGAGAAGGCGAAGAAGAGGAGGAAGGGGAAGAGGAAGATGAAGAAAAAGCAAGAGAAGAGCAGGAGGAAGAGGATGACAAAACAGAAGAAGAGTTGGAAGACGAGAGAGGAAGAGGAAGAGGAGGAGCTGTGAGAGTAGGAGGAGAGAGAGAGAGAGAGGGGGGAGGAAAGATAGATGAGGAGGAGAAATAGGAGTAGGAGGAGAGACACGAAGAAGGAGGAGGAAGGATGGAGAGAAGAGGAAGGAGGGGAACGAGTAATACGAAATGATAAAAGAGGAAGGTATGAAAAAAGAAGAGGAGGAAGAAGAGGAGGAGGGAGAGGAAGAGGAAGAAGAGGAAGAGGAGGAGGAAGAAGAGAGGGAGGAGGAGAAAGAAGAAGAGGAAGAAGAAGAGGAGAAGGAAGCTAAGTAAAGTGATGATGTTTTTACCAGAGAATGTGTTATCACCCGATGAAGTTGGCAGTAGGTGGTGGTAATGGTGGCAGAAGATGGCGGTAGTGGTGGCAGATGTTGGCAATGGTGATAGAAGTTGTTAGTAATGGTGGCAGCAGGTGTTAGTAATGGTGGCAGCAGGTGTTGGCAATGGTGGCAGATGTTGGCAATGGTGATAGAAGCTGTTAGTAATGGTGGCAGCAGATGTTAGTAATGGTGGCAGCAGGTGTTGGCAATGGTGATAGAAGCTGTTAGTAATGGTGGCAGCAGGTGTTGGTAATGTTGGGAGATGTTAATAATGGTGGCAGCAGGTGTTGGCAATGGTGATAAAAGCTGTTAGTAATGGTGGCAGTAGGAGTTGGCAATGGTGGCAGAAGCTGGTAAACCCTGGATCTCTTACTCGTCCTTGAAGTGTTTCCAACTCTTTCGTGTTCAGTTTTTTGCTGACTTAAATTTGCACTTTATTTATTTATTTTTTTTTTTTTGCTAATTTACGCTACAGTTCGTTCTTCCATTCAAGGAGGCTTCCATCTGTTGGCAGCCCATTGGAAACCTTGGTTGATAGATATTGGAAACCTTGGTTGATAGATATTGGAAACCTTGGTTGATAGATATTAGAAACCTTGGTTGATAGATATTGGAAACCTTGGTTGATAGATATTGGAAACCTTGGTTGATAGATATTTGAAACCTTGATTGATAGATATTGAAAACCTTGGTTGAAGAAATACCCCTGGAAACCTCAAGAAACATGTACTGGAAGCCTCTTGAAGCCTCCCTGGAAGCCTGCACACCACCACCACCACCGCCGCCGCCACACGCTCGATTCAGCCCCATTTTTCTTTTTTTTAAGTTAGAGACGAATAATTTAGTATGTACGTGGCATCGCCCTCTCTCTCTCTCCCTCTCACCCCCCTCTCTCTCTCCCTCTCCCTCCCTCTCACCCCCTCTCACTCTCCCTTCCCCTCCCTCCCTCTTGCTACTCCTACCCCCCCTCTCTCACCCTCCCTCTCACCCCCTCTCATTCCCCCTGCTACTCCTATCCTCCCCTCCTCTCCCTGCCCCACTCTTCCTTCCCTCTCTCTCTCTGTTTCTCCTCTTTGGTCCCACTTCGCCCTCATTCACCCACTCTTCTCTCACGGGGGAGGGATGGAGGGCGAGAGGGGAGATGAAGAGAGGGGAACAGAAGGAGGATAGGAGAAAGAGTTGGTAGGAGAAGGGATGGATGAACGGAAGGAGTGGGGAAGGATGGAAAGAAGAATGTATGGGTGGGAGGAGAGGAAAGAAGGGTGAGGGTGAGATGGAATTCACAGCAAGACACTGTTCAAGCTGTGTATCTCATTGCCTTTACCCCCCCTCACTTTATTGTCTTCCTTCTCTTCTTCCTTCTCATTCCTTTCCTTCTTTATATCCTCCCTCTTTCTCTATTCTCATTCCTTCCCTCCTTTTTGTCTCCCTGTCTCTCAGTTTCCTCTTTTCCGTCTCCTCTTCTCTCATTCCTTCCCTTCTCTCATTCTCCTACCTCCCCCCCCCCTTTCCTTCTCTGTATTCTTTTTTTCCTTCCCATCCCCCTTTCTTCTTGTGCCTCTTCCCCTTTTCCATTTCCATTTTTCCCCATCTTTCCTTCCTCATTTTCCTTTTATTCAAATTATTTTCTCTCTCTTCTATACTTTCATCTGTCGTATCGCCTCTCTCTCTCTCTCTCTCTCTTGCTTACCAGGAGAGAGAGAGAGAGAGAGAGAGAGAGAGAGAGAGAGAGAGAGAGAGAGAGAGAGAGAGCTAAATACCCAACTCACAAAATAATCTCTTTTGCTTTTGACAGAACATCCTCTTTTGCCTCCTCCTAGTGACCTCTCAGAACCCCCAGATAAAATTTTGTATTCACAGCATAACCTCTTAATCTTTTCACAGAATACACCACCCTCCCCATTGACCTCGTTTGACCTCTCGACCTCAGTTAAACTCCTAGGACGCCTCTTGACCCACTCCTAATATATATATATTTTTTTTTTTACAGAATTTTAGTGAACATAAACTTGTCCATTTCTTCGGCTAATTTCCTCTCTCTCTCTCTCTCTCTCTCTCTCTCTCTCTCTCTCTCTCTCTCTCTCTCTCTCTCTCTCCAGGTGACCTTTGTTGACCTGCCGTCCTTCGTAATTGACTTCAGGTGACCCATAATTGCTCTTCTCTGATGTACTCACAAGGTAACGCATGTGTAAACTCTCATTAACCTTACCTGAACTACTATGACCCCACATTAACCTTTGACCTTTTCTACCTGCTTCTATTACCCTAAAGTGACCTAAGTTAATGTATTTCTCTACCTTAATTAACTTGTCTTGACCTGTTTTGATTCGAATTTCAACCTTCGTTAACCTCTGCTACATTACAATAACACAATGCAGCTGAAAATCATTAACCCGTATTTGACCTGAGTTAACCTCCACTGACCTCACTTTGACCCCATTCCCCCTGTGAGGTCAATAGCGCCTCCTCCAACAATGTACACAGTTCAGTCCCCCCCAAAAAAGTATCGTTACTTTTTCCGTCTTTACAATTGTGAAACTCTGGACGAAATGTTTTTATCAATTCTCCAATGTATGATGGTATGCCTGTTCCCCTTCTCTTGACCTTCCTTGTCCTGAAATTATTCCATTTTGACCCATATTGTCCTGTGACCTAACCTCAAAGGCCAACCCTAATCTGAGGTCAACAGTAAGATAAACAATGTAATGTTGTATACACTAGCCTTACCCCCTCTGGCCTGTAGATTTGTTTATATAACCGCCACAGATGGAAGAATCTCGCGTTACTTTTTCAGAGATACAAATTTTACTTCAACTTTTTTTTTATTTTTGTTTTGTAGTTCGTGGATATTTATGTTGTTGTTATTTGCTTTTCCAACAACTAAAATTGCCTTTGAATTTTATTAAACTCGTATAAGAAATAAATTTGTTGAATAATTTATCAGATTCAATGTTTATTTTTTTGTCTATTATTCGTGTATAAAATAATCGTTCATTTAAATCTAAAGGAAGAGTAATTAAAGGAAAAATTATCTCTATGGATAGCCAATATAAATGTCTTAATTACTTTGTTAAACATTAAGTTAAAATAATTAGTCTTTAGTGCATCTTTTATCCGAATTAATTACTCCATGTATTACAGCCTCGGCCATTTTAATTAACATTATGTTTATACCATTTGCATGTTTATGAAGGTGACTTAATGTAACTGGCGGCCCACGATGTTTATTTGTCTCTCTTAATTAATTACCATCATTACAAGGGGTAAATTGTTAAGTATTGGTGATGTTGTTAGCTGCCCCCAGTCAACAGTCATTAACTTAACAGGATATTCATAAACTTAACTGGACATCCATACGGTTAGCTTGATGTCCGCGAATTTAACTGGATATAAAGTTAACTGGATATTCATGAACCTAACCTAACCTAACCTAACCTATAATTCGGAGGGACAGTTTTTTACTCACTGGGAAGCGAACCTTTGTACAGTGGTGCGAGATCTACACCCTTCCCTCACAGTCCCAAAATATTCCTTGTACAATAACGATAATAAATAAGATAAACATTTAATTAAGTAAAAACAAGAATTAAGAGATGCATTTTATGTTTTGATAGTTAACATAGTAGTTGTTTTAAGAAGGATATTGACCAAAGTATAAAGTAAACACAAATAAGCTTGAAATTTGGCAACGCCGTGGACAGGCCGGAGCTGGCGGGCGTAAGAGGTGAAGACTTTTCCCACCTAACTTTTAATGGCGGACTATTTTTGTGGGAAATTGTTTAAAATTGTAGAGAAACAGCCCAAGTTATGAGTTGTTAGGGTAAGGACGTTCTAGCTCAGTGACGCCGGTAGAATTATCCTTGGTATAAATTTATCCCGCGTTGTGTGAGGGTTGAGATGTACGGTAATTTATACACGGGACATATAAGTCAAATTGTCAAATTCTTATTTATTTATCACGAAAATGGGATTCCAGAAGCCCATAGTGTTGAAATTAATGAAAAATACTACCTAAGTATCACTTGCAGGCGATGTTATTGGACTAGCGAGTTTAAATATGGTCACAGTATTCGGCGCTAACGATCTAACCTTTTCATATGTTCAGAAATACTCGCCAGAGATGAGTGTTGGTCTATGTTACTTTGTCTGACTCTATTATTTAGTGTAATGGTTTATTTAGATGATTTATTGGTGTGTGTGTGTGTGTGTGTGTGTGTGTGTGTGTGTGTGTGTGTGTCGCCACCACGAATCAAAATGTCTAATAATTTAAACTTGAACGTTGCTCTCATTGTCATAATGTAATTGCTTTGTTTTCCTCTTAGATATTTACTGTTAAAATTTGCATGTACAGTTTGTTAAAAATGAGAATATTAAATAAAAATAGCCAACACACACATACTCACACTACTTTGCTGTCACTCGGAATCGAGTATGACGATCATCCAGCTATGATACAATGATATGAGTTATTAAGGATGTGACCTTGGTTGGTGAGCTCTGAGGTGACTAAAGAGGCCGGCCGATACGGGACCGGCAGAGTCGTTCACAGATGTTGCACATGTGGAGGGCTACATCTAGTGCGGGAGGAGCGGTGGCAGCGTCTTCCCGGTGTTGGCGTTTGTCTGCCTCGGCTTGCAGTCGGGCTAACTCGAAAGTATTGACACCTTCTCCAAGCGTTACGGTGTGGAGTAATCGTCTCCCAGGTGAGGGGGTCGATTTGGCACTTTTTTCAGGTTTGTTTTAAGACTATCCTTATACCTCTTTCATTGCCCGCCGGCGTTACGTTTACTATTCGTTAGGTCACTGTAAAGTAGCTGCTTTGGCAATCTACTGTCGGCCATGCCGGTAGCATGGCCAGTCCAGCGTAGTTGTTCATGGATAATGGTAGCCGCGATGCTCCTACAGTTGGTGTCAGCAAGAATATTGGCATTTGTTCTCTTGTCTTCCCAGCGAATTCGAAGTATGGAACGTAGACTACGTTGGTGAAAGTTTTCAAGTGCCTTGAGGTGCCGCCTGTATGTGACCCTTGTCTCACTGCCATATAGCAGGGTGGGGAGAACCACTGCTCCATATACGTGTAACTTTGCAGACAATTTCGAAGTCTGCCAAAGGCGTGAGATGCACATCTGATCCGATGTTGAATCTTTTCATCGATGTCTGCGGTGGTGGACAGGTGGTAGCCGAGATACCGAAAGTGGGTAACATTAGAGAGGGTAGCACAGTTAAGGTAAGTGGATGGTGGAGGTGTGGCTGAACCAGGGGCAGGCTGAAAGAGAATCTGAGGCCTAAGTGCACACACACACACGCGCACTACCGTAAAACTTCTCAACGGAATAATTGTTAGAAAATAATTATCTTTATTAATTAACACAATCAAAATTTTATTTCTCTCTCCTCTCCTCCCTCCCCTCTCTCTCCTCTCCTCCCCTCTCTCTCCTCCCCTCTCTCTTCTCTCCTCCTCTCCCTCTCCTCCCCTCTCAGCGGCTGATACACGTATTCCAATCTGAGTCATATTTTTCCACAATACGTCATTTAAAAGCTGTTTTGTGACGCCTTGTGAAGTAATGCTGTTTTTACTGTATTATTACTATTAGTAGTAGTAGTAGTAGTAGTAGCTGTAATAGTAGTAGTAGTAGTAGTATTGTTGATATGGCTTTGATTATTATTATTATTATTATTATTATTATTATTATTATTATTATTATTATTATTATCATCATCATTGTTGTTGTTGTTGTATTTTTACTTTTTTAATTTGTTTACACTTTTCATTTTTATATGTCTGTACTAACGGATATATTTTTGTCGCTATTTTATTCGTTTTAATTTAACTCTGCAATCATTTACCTTTTTCTGTTGTACTGGGGGGGAGAGGCTTGACCCACGTCCATGTGTATGTGTGTTTTTATATGTGTTTTAGTATTTGTATGCGTGTATATGTATGTGTTTTTGCATGTATGTATGTATTCGTGTACATTTATATGTGTGTGTGTTATATTTTGATACGTTCATTATAAGAATTCTCAGTTGAAGTCAATAACATACACGTGCTTTCGTTCTTTCGTTCTTGTACGGAAATTAATATACTCACTTGTCCGGCAGTACGTCGTGTCGGGGCGTGAAAGCCAATTGTTCTTTCCTTTCACTTCTTTCATCTTTTATTTCTTTAATTCCAGTTCGTTGTAATTTAACCCTGAAAATACTTTAGTTTCTCTTGTATTTTATTTATTTTTATTATCCTATTCATTTTAACGTTAAGCCTTTTGCATATTTTTCTATTTTATTTTATTTTTATTATTTTTCCATGTGGGGTAGATTGTGTTGTACTGGTGTCTGTCTGTCTGTCTGTCCGTTCGTTCAATCCCCTGTCTGTCTGTCTGTCCGTTCGTTCAATCCCCTGTCTGTCTGTCTGTCTGTCTGTCTGTCTGTCTGTCTGTCTGTCTGTCTGTCTACCCGTCCCTTCCTAACATATCTTATCAAGGTCGACAGCTCTAGTAATGATCGCCTGACTTAATAAAACGATCCACCAAACATTATTATGGTCGTTCACTGCTCAGTCCTTCCTTCATTATGGTCGTTCACTGCTCAGTCCTTCCTTCATTATGGTCGTTCACTGCTCAGTCCTTCCTTCATTATGGTCGTTCACTGCTCAGTCCTTCCTTCATTATGGTCGTTCACTGCTCAGTCATTCCTTCATTATGGTCGTTCACTGCTCAGTCATTCCTTCATTATGGTCGTTCACTGCTCAGTCATTCCTTCATACACTCCCGCATGATAAATTTATCTTCACACTTGACTAGAAATTAAAAAAAAAAGACTTGTCGTATCTGAGTAAAACTTGACGTAGAGCTTCTGTGCCGTTTAAGTCTTGTTTATGTCCGATAATTGTTAGTTTCTGGGTGTAATTAGGTGATTTATGACTTTTTTTATTTTAAGGTTTTGAGGAATTTGTTTTTGTTTTTTTACTTGTTGCTCTTAATTCTTTTTTATTCGTTTTTATATATTTGGGGGTATTTTTATTTTTTATTTATCTCTTTTTTAGATGAATTTTAGGATTTTGTTGTATTTTGCTAGATTAATTTTTTTTACGTGGAGAGAGAGAGAGAGAGAGAGAGAGAGAGAGAGAGAGAGAGAGGGGTATGTCAGCTGTAGTTTACCTCACCCTCACTACCACCAACACCTACCACAACTACCTACCACTACCACCACCACTACCACTTACTACCTCCACTACCACCACCACCACCACTTACTACCCTCCACTACTACCACCACTACCTGCCTCAACCACCACCAGATACCATATTGTTTTCACCTGTATTTTTCGATAATTACACACACATACACACACTCTCTTTCTCTCTCTCTCTCTCTCTCTCTCTCTCTCTCTCTCTCTCTCTCTCTCTCTCTCTCTCACAAAAAAATCAGGATACAAAAATAGAAAAACTGAAAAATTGAAAATTGCAAAAGGTTTCATATCACGTTCCAGAGACAATTGTTTTTTTGTTGTTGTTGTTAGTGGTGGTGGTGGTGGTGGTTATGTTGTTATTGCGTGTGTTTGTTCTGTTTTTGTTTGTTTGTTGTTGTTAGTGATGGTTGTGTGATGTAATTGCATATTTTTTGTTTGTTCGTGTTTGTTTTTGTTGTTATTGTTTGTTTTTGTTGTTATTGTTTGTTTTTGTTGTTATTGTTTGTTTTTGTTGTTATTGTTTGTTCTTGTTTTTGTTGTTATTGTTTGTTTTTGTTGTTATTGTTTGTTTTTGTTGTTATTGTTTGTTTTTGTTGTTATTGTTTGTTCTTGTTTTTGTTGTTATTGTTTGTTTTTGTTGTTATTGTTTGTTCTTGTTTTTGTTGTTATTGTTTGTTCTTGTTTGTCTTTACGTTTGTGTTTTTCTCTTATGACGTCACTACTGTAGGCTTTGTATGACGTCAGAGGGCTTTGTATGACGTCAGAGGCCATATTCTAATTGCTAACATTTTTTTCAACATTGTGTTTGATAAGTTAATTTAACCCTTTTAACATTACTATGATTATAACCTTTTGATGTTAATGATTGAGTATTATGTTTATTTGTATATTTTTCTTGTTTTATGTTGTCCACAGGTTAGTGTTTATGTTTTTTAGTTGTTTTAGAAAGTATTCATACACACACGAGATACAT
The DNA here is from genome assembly GCA_958450375.1 of Homarus gammarus. Classification (NCBI taxonomy): domain Eukaryota; kingdom Metazoa; phylum Arthropoda; class Malacostraca; order Decapoda; family Nephropidae; genus Homarus; species Homarus gammarus. The sequence goes on along the minus strand of CAUDMG010000750.1, from coordinate 1,152,955 downwards.
ACATATTTACAGTGAGAGAATTCATACGTACATAAAATATATACACACCTACACAGAGAAATCATACATACATACATAGACAGAACAATCATACATACATAGGCAGAACAATCATACATACATAGACAGAACAATCATACAGACTGATCAATTTAACAGACAAAACACACAGACAAATAAATAAGTATAAACCAAACGATAACAAAAACAAAAGCAGAGACTCGACACAAAACAGACACCCGATCGCTATTGTTTTAACACCTAAACGTAAGAGTTATAATAATACTATAATATATATATACTGAACGCAGAGAGGATAGATCAGCCATTTTAAATACGGTTTTATAGTGACCGAGGAGAGAATTTAATAATGTATAGAGTGTGTGATCCTGCCTAACCTCCCGCTATAAACTCTGGAACTATCGGTAACGAAACCTGAAACAACAAACAAGTGACTGTCGAACCATAACACTCCGTCAGCTTATAGCACTTATACTAAATAAACATTACACTGATATACTATTTTACTATAACATTCTTTAATATAGTGGGTTTTTAATATATGATACACAATTATATATATTTAAGAGTAATGGTAAGGTCAAATAAAATTGAATATTGAGATAACATACACGAGAATAAGACTAGGATGCTGTTCGGTATTGGCTGGAAAGTGAATGTAAGAACAATTTGAATACCTGATTGGCCAGTTTGTGTCAGTCGGTGCTATTGTCCATTGACCACTCACGTACCGGGTAGAAGTGTGGCCCCCAATTGGTGGAATTTGGAAACAATGGCGAGTGTTTGATAGGCCTTTTCTTGTGTGTGTGTGTGAAGTGTGACGTGTGTAGCAAGTTGTCATCTAGTAGGTTTAAAACATTGCAATATGGGTTACTTGGTGTTTTATTGTGATTCGCATTTGTATCATATTTGAACCAGTGAATCATTAGGATAGTGAATCTTCGAACCAGTGAATCATTGGAATAGTGAATCTTCGAACCAGTGAAGCATTGTTAATAGTGAATTTTTGAACCAGTGAATCATTGGAATAGTGAATTTTTGAACCAGTGAATCATTGGAATAGTGAATCTTCGAACCAGTGAATCATAGGAATAGTGAATTTTTGAACCAGTGAATCATTGGAATAGTGAATCTTCGAACCAGTAAAGCATTGTTAATAGTGAATTTTTGAACCAGTGAATCATTGGAATAGTGAATCTCCGAACCAGTGAATCATAGGAATAGTGAATCTTCGAACCAGTAAAGCATTGTTAATAGTGAAACTTTGAACCAGTGAATCATTGGAATAGTGAATCTTTGAATCAGTGAATCATCGAATCAGCATAAATTATACAAGAACTAAACTCAGTAACAACTACACAAAACAATAACAACAATAGAAACAACAACGACAACAACAACGACAACAACAACAGCACCAAAAACAACAACAACAACAACAACAACAACAACAACGACAACAACAACAGCACCAAAAACAACAACTACAACAACAACAACAGCAACAAAACCACAACAAAAAATCACAACAACAACAACAACAACAACAACACAGCAGGCGAGCGTGTAGGTTATTATGACCAGTATATAATATTCCTTGGTTGTGTCTGATGTTGTGTTTATCATCTCCTTTACCTCTCCTCCTCCTCCGTTCTTCCTCCTCCTCCGTTCTCCCCTCCTCCTTCTGGCTCTTGTTGCGTTTGTTTATCACCATCTTTACCTCTCTCCTCCTCCTCTTCTTCCTACCCCCTCCCCCCTCCCTCCCTCCTCCTTTCTAATAATTATCACACCCATGTTCTTGTCTCGTGTTAATTTTCCCTGTAATTATCTTTGTTCTCTTTGGTCATCTTCTATTTTTTTTCCTTGTATTTTGTCTTTTTTCTTCTTTTTTTGTATTTTCTTCATTATCTTTTTTTTTCATCTCTCTCTCTCTCTCTCTCTCTCCATCCCATCTCCTCTCTCTCCTTCCTCTTCCTGCCCCTCCCACTCCCCCTCCCTCTCACTGTGGGCAGGTCCAAGCCACAGATTACCCTGGGAGAGCCTCGACCATTGTGTCCCTTAGTTAATTAACTCTCCCTGAGTGGTGTGGAGAGGGGGGAGAGTGAGAGGGGAGAAAAAGAGAGGGTAAGGGTGAGAGAGGAAGGAAAAGAGAGGGGAAGTGAGAGGAAAAGGGGAGTGACAGTGAAATGGGATAAAAAGAGTGGGAGAAAGAGAGGGCGAGAAAGTGAGGAAGAAGGAATTGGAAAGGGGGTAAGGAAAGAGAGGAAGAGCGAAGAAGAAAGAGAGAGAGGGGGGAAAAGAGAGAGAGAGGGAAAGAGAGACGATAACAGAATAAGGATAATATAAAAGCTGAGAGAGAGAAGGAGGAAAGGTGAAAGGGTAAAGAGAAGGAAGGAAGGAAGGAAGGAAAAGGCGAGTTAATAAAGGTATGGATGGGAGAGACAGATAAAGGAGGAGACTAGGCATGGGGAAGAGATAGAAGGAGGTGGAAGATACAGGAGAGTGAGAGAAACACGAAGAGGGGAGGAAGGAAGGAGAGAGAGAGAGAGAGATTGAATGGATATTGTAACTTTGAAATTGTTTTAGAAATAGACAGATGGTGAAGCTATACTGACAGATGGTGAAGCTATACTGACAGATGGTGAAGCTATACTGACAGATGGTGAAGCTATACTGACAGATGGTGAAGCTATTCTGACAGATGGTGAAGCTATACTGACAGATGGTGAGGCTATACTGACAGATGGTAAAGCTATACTGACAGATGGTGAAGCTATACTGACAGATGGTGAAGCTATACTGACAGATGGTGAAGCTATACTGACAGATGGTGAACCAGGAGTAACTTTCACATATTCACTCCCAATATTTTAAGAGCTGAAAGTACAGGTAATAATTTATTCACCCATTTAATAACTGCCAGGTACTTATCTGTAATTAAAAACTGATATAATTACCTCACCTTTTTTTATTAGTATATAGTGAAGTAGTTATATTAAAGGGCGCGTATGTATGCATAATTTTACCTATAATTAAAAGTTAGAGATGTGGGTAATGTGTGTTTTTTTTTTTTTAGTTTTAAGTCTTTTTTCTATTAAGTCTTAGGTATTTGCATTTCTGTCTTTTCCACTTTAGTCTTTCCTTTTCAGTCTTCAGTCTTTTCTCTTCAGTCTTAAGTCTTTCCTCTCCAGTCATCAGTCTTTAGTCTTTCCTCTCCAGTCATCAGTCTTTAGTCTTTCCTCTTCAGTCATCAGTCTTAAATCTTTCCTCTTCAGTCATCAGTCTTAAATCTTTCCTCTTCAGTCTTCAGTCTTTCCTCTCCAGTCATCAGTCTTTAGATCTTTCCTCTTCAGTCTTTAATTCAGTCTTTCCTCTTCAGTCATCAGTCTTTAGTCTTTCCTCTTCAGTCTTCAGTCTTTCCTCTTCAGTCTTCAGTCTTTCCTCTTCAGTCTTCAGTCTTTCCTCACCACCGACCATCAAACTCTTCCCCCAGACTTCGTTACTTCGTCTCTCCGTTTCATGTTTTACAGTTTATCAAGTTTTTCGCTTATCTCGTGTGATCTCCTAGGGTGGCCTCCATGGGATCTCCTAGGGTGGCCCCCATGGGATCTCCTAGGGTGGCCTCCGTGGGATCTCCTAGGGTGGCCTCCATGTGATCTCCTAGGGTGGCCCCCATGGGATCTCCTAGGGTGGCCTCCGTGGTATCTCCTTGATGGCCTCGTTCATGGTATCTCCTAGGGATGCTTCTCCATGGTATCTCCTAGGAGTGCTTCTTCATGGTATCTCCTAGGGAGGCCTTCATGGTATCTCCTAGGCGCCTCGTTCATATTATATCCTAAGTGCTTCTCCACGGGATCTCCTACATGGCTCATTGGTCCGTAATTAATCTGTCTTAAATACCGATAATCGCCTAATTAAGACTTAAAACGTTATTAATGTTTTCGGCAAATTAGAATATATTTTTGGGGTTAATTTTATTTTATATATATATATATATATATATATATATATATATATATATATATATATATATATATATATATATATATAACTGAATGGACCCCCTAACCCCCTCCCTCCCCCACACCCCCTCCACCACACCCCCTCCACCACACACCCCTCCACCACACCCCCTCCACCACAACCCCTCCTCCACCACACACCCCACCTCCACCACACACCCCTCCTCCACACACCCCCCCCCCCCCACACACGTATTCTATCAGTACACGTACCTACCTACAACATCGATCAGGACCAGGAGCCATTTTTACACCCACCTAGGGACTGTGTGACTCGCTTCCGTAATGTTGTGCCAAACATCGTGTGTTGTGTGAGGTATGTCTTATGTTGTAGTGGTGTTTGTTTGTTTAGTTTGATGGTAAAAAAAAACAAAAAAACACCCTCCAGAGTTTATTTGTGTGTGTGGGGGGGGGGGGGGAGGGGGGGGGGGTTATAATCTTGGTATGAGGTGGTGGTGGTGTGTGATATACGCGAAGTCAGGGGGAGATGGGAGAAGGTGAGAGGGGGGGAGGGAGATAGGAGGAGGTGAGGTGAGGGGGAGGGAGATAGGAGGAGGTTAGGTGAGGGGGGGGGGGGAGAGGTGGAGTAGGTGAGACACTCAGGTAATCACTGATCTGTCACTCAGAGCGACAGTGAGTCTGATTTTCTTATTCCATAAATGAGATATTCGCCAATTTCCCTTCTGGTGTATTTTAAGTTTATGTAACTGTGAGGTGGTGGTAGTGGTAGTGGTGTTGGTGGTAATGGTGGTGATAGTGGTAGTAGTAGTGGTGATAGTGGTGGTGATAGTGGTAGTAGTAGTGGTGATAGTGGTGGTGGTTGTGATGATTGTGATAGTGGTTGAAGTGATGTTAGTGGTTGTGGTAGTTGTGGTAATAGTGATTGTGGTGATGGTAGTAATTGTGATAACATAAGAACATAAGAAAATAAGGAGTCTGCAATAGGCCGGTTGGCCTGTGCATGGCAGCTCCTGTCGAGAGTTACTACCACTCTCTATCATCCATGAATCTATCTAGCCTCCTTTTGAAACTTTCCAGAGTTCCCGCACTTACTACAAAGTTGCTAAGCTTGTTCCACTCGTCCACCACCCTATTTGTGAACCAGTTCCTTCCTATCTCCCTCCTAAACCTAAACTTATCCAACTTGAATCCGTTGCTCCGAGTCCTATCCTGCTCGGATATTATAAGAACTTTGTCTATATCCCCTTTATTGATCCCTTTCATCCACTTAAATACTTCTATCATATCTCCCCGCACTCTTCGTCTTTCTAGGGAATGCAAGTTTAGTTTCTTTAGCCTATCCTGATATGGAAGGTTTCTAAGTCCCGGAATCATTTTCGTCATTCTTCGCTGCACCGACTCCAGTGAATTTATATCCATTCTATAATAGGGGCACCAGAACTGAACCGCATAATCGAGGTGTGGCCTGACTAGCGCAAGATATAGTTGCAATAAGACCTCTGCACTCTTGTTACTTGCACTTCTAGATATAAAACCCAGTACTCTGTTTGCCATATTTCGAACATTAACGCACTGTTTTCTAGGCCGTAGGTCCGGGCTTACAAGTACCCCTAGGTCTCTTTCACAAGTCGACTTCTCTGGGTTGATGTTGTTAAGGCTGTATACATTATAAGTATTTGTTCTTCCGATATTAAGTACGCTGCACTTGCTGGTGTTGAATTTCATTTGCCATTTTTCAGACCACCCCTGCAGTTTATTTAGATCCTCCTGTAATGCATTTGCATCCTGCCCTGAATTAATTTGCCGCCCTATTTTGGTGTCACCCGCAAACGTGCTTATGTCACTGCTGATCCCAGTATCTAGATCGTTTATGTAGATTATGAACAAGAGTGGGCATAGTACTGACCCCTGGGGAACCCCCACTGGTTACACGGCCCCACCCAGATTTAACACCATCTACGCTGACCCTCTGCGTTCTATCGGTGAGCCATGATTTTATCCAATTTAAAACTTTCACCTCGATACCATGAGCCTTAATTTTTCTCAGATGCCTCTGATGCGGTACTCTGTCAAATGCTTTGCTAAAGTCTAAGTAAATAACATCGTATTTTTCGTCATTGTCTACTACCCCGAAGACTTTCCTAAAAAACGTTAGCAGATTTGTTAGACAAGATTTTCCCTTTGTAAACCCATGTTGAGAGTCGTAGATTAATTTGCTTTTCTCTAGATGTGATCGGATGCTATCTGCTATAATTGATTCAAGAAATTTCCCCACTACTGACGTCAAACTGATCGGCATGTAATTTGACTCTGATGCTCTGTCTCCCTTTTTGAATATGGGTACTACATTTGCCTGTTTCTACAAGTCTGGCACAACTCCAGTGTCTAATGATTTTGTAAATAAGTTTACGAGGGGTCCGCTAATCTGTTCCCTACACTCTTTCAAGACTCGAGGGAAAATTTCATCCGGCCCTGGGGATTTTGTTTTCTTTAGTTTATTTATCTTCTTAAGAACATCCTCTTTTCTGATAGTGATATTCTTTAATTTCTCTTCTTCCTTTCCCTTAAATATCAGTTCCACCTCTGGAATTTCATCCCAAATTTCTTCTGTGAAACCTGATAATAAGTAGCTGTTCAATGCTTTGCTTATTTCTTCACTGCCATTTATCACTTCTCCCCTCCCTGACTTTAAAGGCCCAACTTTGTCCTTGACCTTTGTCCTATATACCTGGAAAAATCCCTTGGGATTCGCCTTGGATTCTCTTGCTATTTATGTTTTAGTGATGGCAGGTGTAGTTATAATATTAGTAGTTGTTGTGGTGGTAATGATAGTTGTAGTTGTGATGGTGGTAGTTATGGTGATAGCTAGTAGTCACTGGAGCGGGCTTGAACAACACACCTTGGGAGAGCTACAACAATATCACCAATGCAAATTAATTGAATAAACTATAATTAACTAGCGTGTATAAATGATCGTATGTGACCAGGCAGCGTTTTGTATCTATATTAATTACTACTGTATTATGCGGTACGATAGGTTGGGCTCCGGGTACCAGCGCTAACACGTATCTGCTTGGTTAGTGGTTCCAGGCGTACGATACATACATAAAACATCATACATAACACATAGACGGATACATACATTGACGTTTTGATATAATACACTATATACTGTATTATATTGTACTGTATATGTATGGTATGTATAAATAAAAGGTATTTTATGATATTTAATTTATCATCATACATCGCTTGTGTTTCCTTTCCTCTATTTCCGGAAAGTAAAGGAAAGTAACGTTTTATCCTACTTCCGTCCGTTCATCCATTACGTTCTTCCTAAAATATTTACGCATTTCATTTATATATGGTGGCAGTGTTCAGCCCGCTCCTGCACTTTAAAACAAGATTGTATTTTTTTTTTATTATCTGGAATATAATAGCGAAATAGCGGCTATTTTTCTTTCGTGGTATTAACATAAACAGTGTGCGTGTGTGTGGAGGGGGGGGGGGGCTGGAATCTCTCTCTCTCTCTCTCTCTCTCTCTCTCTCTCTCTCTCGGACTTAGCTGGTGTAAGAAATGTAATCGGAGCAATTATACTATACGAGAGAGAGAGAGAGAGAGAGAGAGAGAGAGAGAGAGACTTGGGATGCATAAAAAAACAATTGGCCAGGCAGGATGTTGATGGCCAGTGTGTTGATGGCCAGTGTGTTGATGGCCAGTGTGTTGATGGCCTGTGTGTTGATGGCCAGTGTGTTGATGGCCAGTGTGTTGATGGCCAGTGTGTTGATGGCCAGTGTGTTGATGGCCAGGGTGTTGCTTAGGGAGTTAAACACTCATGAATAACAACTAGAGGATAGTGTTGCTGAAGGAGGCCACGGAGGGAGGAGGTCAAAGAGGGAGAGAGGCCACGGAGGGAGGAGGTCAAAGAGGGAGAGAGGCCACGGAGGGATGAGGTCAAAGAGGGAGAGAGGCCAGGGAGGGAGGTCAAAGAGGGAGAGAGGCCACGGAGGGAGGAGGTCAAAGAGGGAGAGAGGCCACGGAGGGAGAGAGGGAGGGAGATCAAGAAGATAGGGAGGTCAAAGAGATAGAGAGAGGGAGTAGGGAGGCCAGGAAGGGAGGGAGGGAGGAGTTCAAAGAGAGAGAGAGAGGGAGGAAGATCAGATAGGGTAAGAGGAAGGGAGATCAGAGAGGGAGGGAGAGAGAGAAGGAAGAAGGGAGGGAGGGGGAGCCCACGGAAATTAATTCATATATGGTAAAAAATATTGTACTGTTTCATAAGGCACCTAAGTTGGTTAGGTTAGGTTAGGTGGTGTTCGGTTAGGTTAGGTTTGGGTCAAAGGTCAGGGTCACAGGTCACTTCAGTATTATGATTTATAGAATTCGATATAAGTCATCAATTTTATGTCATCAACAATTCTATATACGATGGAGACTCTTCCTCGTTAAAGAACAATTAAAACAGTAATGTAATTGTCATGTAATTAAATTATTCCTCAAACAAATTACATTGCGTGATATTTTGGGGGACACTTATCAGTATTTGTGTGTGAAGAAGTTTATAATGTAGAGAGAGAGAGAGAGAGAGAGAGAGAGAGAGAGAGAGAGAGAGAGAGAGAGAGAGATTGATTCTTTTTGGTCATAAACAGCGAGAAAATCACTTGTCATTACGTCAGGTCGTCTCATGAAACTTAATTTAAATTTTCTGTGACATTTATCAATATTTCCACCATCTAGTTGTTAATAATAATAATATTAATAATAATAATAATAATAATTAAATATTATACTTCACAGCGAAAATAAATTACAGAATATGTTCATTATCATTTTTTTTAGCGTATTATTGTTAGTGTGTATGTCATTATTTTCATCAGTTGTGTGTTGTCAAAATAATGTGTTTGGCCGTGAAAAAAGTGAACCTGGGCAAGACTGGTCGGTAGGGACAGTGTGGATACAGGATATTGTATACTGAGTCTTCGGTACATAAGGAGCAGCATGGCCGGTACTGAGTATTATTATTATTATTATTATTATTATTATTATTATTATTATTATTTTTATTACTTTAACATTTATCGGTATTTATTTTCCTCTATGTTATTGTTATTATTGTTATTGTTGTTGTTTTTGTTATTATTGTTGTTGTATTAAAAAGAAGCTTCGCTGGTGTTATTATATGAGTAAATATATCAACCATAACCATCATCAATTGTATCATATCACCACCACTATCACCATTATCACCATCAACCCAATTTTTCACAATCTCACTACCATCATCACCTACACTATCACCACCACCAACCAAACTCGTTACCACAACCACCACCACCACCACCACCAACCTAACTCGTTACACCACCACCACCACCAACCTAACTCGTTACCACCACCTCCACCACCAACCTAACTCGTTACCACAACCACCACCACCACCACCACACATTTCTAAATTTACTTGGTGTGTGAATAAATATTCTGGTGGTGGCGCCTCTCTCTCATTCATGCCTTCCCACACCTCCAGCCTTTCCTCAACCTCAAAATTATATTACAAAAAAAATTAATAATAATAAAATTGAATATTATATCAAGAGCGACGGGTGTGTGCGATCAGTGAGGTAGAATAATGAGGTGTGAGGTGTGTGTGAGGAGAGGTTGTAGTTTGGAGGCGTGAGGAGAGGTTATAGCTTGGAGGTATAATTCTCGGTGTGGTTTGGGAGGTTTTGGAGACGCAGTAACGTGTGTGTGTGTGTCTATCCCAGTTGGAGATTTCGGCTCGAGATGTCATCACTGATCACATAAGAGACTTGATTCACGCATGACCTCACAGCGCACTGATCACATAGAAGCCTTGATTGATTCTTGTCCCCACAGCGCACTGATCACACAGGAGCCTTGACTCATGTCTCTAACGCGTTCTGTTTTGTCCCTGAGTGAGAAAGTCCCCAATTTTAGGTCACTTCTTTAGCTATACGGAACGAGGATGGTAGCTGATATGATTCCCTAAGTGGAAGGTGAAGCCGAAGTTGTTAGATTGTCCACTTCATGCCATCTCTCACCTCCAGGAACCGGGGAACTAAATTAAACCCCACCCCACCCTACCCTACCCCACCCTACCCCACCCACCCTCCCCTCCCCTACCCCAACCTTACCCCACCCCTACCCCACCCCTACCCCACCCCAACCTTACCCCACCCCAACCCACCCCAACCCCAACCCACCCCAACCCACCCCTACCCAACCTCTTCCCTCCACGCAGGCTGTTGTTACATTATACATTTCTTTAAGGGTTCAGATACTGTATACATATTGGACGGCGGAAGTTATACATGAAACATTTTAAGCTGAGTTGTTGTGATAGTGTGTGGTAGTGTGGTGGGAGATAGTGTGGTAGTGTGGTGGGGGATAGTGTGGTAGTGAATGGTAGTGTGGTGGGGGATAGTGTGGTAGCGTGGTGGGAGATAGTGTGGTTGTAGTGGTAGTGTGTGTGTGTGTGTGTGTGTGTGTGTGTGTGGTAGGAGATAGTAAGGTAGTATTGTGGTATGTGGTAGTATGTGGTAGTATGAGGTAGTATGTAGTAGTGTAGTTTGGGCGTTTTACAGGATATCAAGTGAAGGGCAGGAGGAGGAAAGATTTATTTTTTATAGTATAGGTTTATAGTACAGGTTATAACACTGTGTACTGTACTGTGAACACCAGGGGAGAGAGAGGGGGCGAGGGAGGACGAATAGACAGGAATGTATCGCCCCTACCTGCCTGTCTGTTTCTGTCTGTCTGTCTGTCACATCTCACTGCCGGTGATCTAACACTCGCTAATGAATTTTTTGACGTGAGCAGTTTATTTTTTTCTCTACATCAGCTTTAGTTGTGTTTTTGTTAATGTGTGTGTGTGTGTGTGTGTGTGTGTGTGTGTGTGTGTGTGTGTGATGTACAATATGACGTCAAGGATCACAGGTGAATGTTAAAAAACACAACATTATCCTAATCAATCGATATTACCTGTGTATGTCATCAACAGGTAAAGTCTACAACATCACATTAAACGGCCATCAAACACAGGTAAAAAGACCCACAGGTGTTAATGATAACCTTTAATTGAATACAGGTTATAATGAGGAAGCTTAACATGAACACAACATAAAACAAGTCATCAAAGGTTAATGAACTTTCTCACTGCTAAAAGGTCAGAAAAGTTCAAAAGGTCAAAAACATTATCCAGGTCATATGAATTTTTATATACTTATAGATATTATAATGAAAATTTTCTGGATGAATATTTTATAATCAGGAGACACATTGATTAAAACATATTGCAGGGATTGGGGGGGGGGGGGGTATGACAAGTTAAGTGAGGACAGCTGTGTGAGGTCAACTCTAGTTTATAACACAGCACTGTCTTGTCCTCAGTACTCACATTGGTAAGAAATATAGAAACATAGATTGATAGAGAGAGAGAGAGAGAGAGAGAGAGAGAGAGAGAGAGAGAGAGGTGTGTGTATGTATGTAAAAATCATATGTATATTTAATATCACATATGATAGTCCTTTCTGACTTCAAAATAAATAATAACATAAAATTTAATATGCAGGAAATGCGCGTTTTAAAAATAAGCCTCGGTACACTCGGGTTATTTATTCAGTAAAAAAATCAGTATGCTGGTCCTTATTTCACACCCCAAAGTTCTTATTTTTCCTCCCTGGGGCTCATTTAAACATTATTCACGAGGTATTTGTTACATGAGTTTCAGTCGAATTATTCAGTTTTAACGTGAGATCAGCTTGAATTTGAGTGCAGTTTCATTTTGAGATCAGTTTGTTTTGAGTGAAAGTTTCATTGTGAGATGAGATTAATTTAAGATTGATTTTAATTTATGTGGAACTGTCCCCACACATAATCATTATCAGGTCAGCAGCAGGTCAATAGGAGGCCGGTAGGTCAATAGGAGATAAGCAGGGCAATAGGAGAAAAGCAGGTCAATAGGGCAGCAGGTCAGTAGGAGGTTGGCAGGTCAGAAGGTCAATAGGAAGTCAGCAAGTTAAAAGGTCAGCAGGTCAATAGGTCAGCAAATCAATAGTAGGTCAGAAGGTCAATAGGAAGTCAGCAGGTTAATGGGAGGTCAGCAAGTCAATATGAAGTCAGCAGATCAATAGTAGGTCAGAAGGTCAATAGGAGTTGTGGTCAGCCTGTCATCTTCCTACCAGGTCGGCCTTAAACCTAACAACAAAGGCAATTTGGAAAGTGTCACAACGCTACGGTGTCCTGAAGCCGCATCCCACCGCTGCCACCAACTGTAATAACTATCTTTATGAATTTATATATAAAAGGTGTCTCATAAAAATACACACACACACACACACACACACACACACACTGTCTGTCTTACAAATAATATGGACATTGAGTGAATGTTTGTATTTCAACAGCAATATTGTCTTTATATGTTGATGTTCTAGTTTATGTGTCTGTCTGTCTGCTTTGTCTCCTCCTGCCATTTTATACCTCCCAAACCTCTCTTTCATTAGAATTGGCTTATATATTATGTTTAAGGTAGAGTTTTAGTACAATTTCTATTCCATTTTGACACCACCGTCCCCATTTTTACCCCTCCCCTATTTTCGTCGAAATTGAGCTTCATATATAGTAATCTCAGTTAATGTGAGGGAAAAATAATGTTGGAATGTTAGAGAAAAGGAAATCTTGACCTTGGGAATAGTTAAGGTAGAGTCTCGGTGTAATATTGGAGTAATTTTCGCTGTCATCTATGCCTCGTTGTCTTAAGTGAGTCAGTCAGTTATGTTCACACGTTCTTAGTAGGAAGACGATTTCTTTCTTCAGGGATTGTTTTGGTCTTAAGGGAAGTTTTATCATTTTATGGGGGTTTTTATCTTAAGGGGAGAAGGAGTTTTGGGATGAAGGATTTTTTAGGGGAAGAGGGAATTTTTTTGGGGGGAGATGGATTTTTTAGAAGATTTTGTTTTTAAGGTAGAAGGAAAGTGTTTATCTTAAGGAGGGAGAAAGGGGGCTTATCTCTTGAGAGGAAACGTCATCTATTCCCTAAAAAAATATGTCAACAACTTCGATCTCCTCCTCAGCTCGGGGGAGAAAAAATAAAACAGGGATATTTGAATATCTAACCCCAGGGATTTTTTTACAGTCGATAAAAGGAACAGAAGATACGTTAATATTGAAACAGGTTATTTTTTAATGTTTGTTAATTGAAGTCCGGGTTGAGTGAGGTGTTTTTTTCTGAGCTTAGGCCTTACAAAATTATTGGCCAAAATATACTTTATTCTCAGAATTGAAATTTAAGGGGTTTAACTAATTAAGTACTTTCAGAATAACACACAAACTCTAAATCACACCTTGGAAACCCATAGTTGATGAGTAATTAGCATTGAAAAGTGTCAGTAAAATATTTCAAGGGTCACTTTGGCCACTAATTGCTCTGCAATCGAATCGTGGACCACATATGAATAATCAGCAAGCTCAGAAGTACCCATAATGTAATTTTCAGCAAAATCGATTTTTGGCCAAAAACAACCAAAATCACATTATGGGTACTCCTGAGCTTGCTGATTACTCGTATGTCGTCCACGATTCGATTGCAGAAAAATTAGTGGCCAAAATGACCCTTGAAAGATTTTACTGGCATTTTTCAATGCTAATTACTCATAAACTATGGGTTTCCAAGGTGTGATTTAGGGATTGTGTGTTATTCTGAAAGTACTTAATTAGTTAAACCCCTTAAATTTCAATTCTGAGAAAAAAGGATATTTTGGCCAATAATTTTGTAAGGCATAAGACTTACATTTTTGGTGGTTTATGGCCAAAAATTCGATTTTGCTGAAAATCACATTATGGGTACTTCTGAGCTTGCTGATTATTCGTATGTGGTCCACGATTCGATTGCAGAAAAATTAGTGTCCAAAATGACCCTTGAAAGATTTTACTGGCATTTTTCAATGCTAATTACTCATAAACTATGGGTTTCCAAGGTGTGATTTAGGGATTGTGTGTTATTCTGAAAGTACTTAATTAGTTAAACCCCTTAAATTTCAATTCTGAGAAAAAAGGATATTTTGGCCAATAATTTTGTAAGGCATAAGACTTACAATTTTGGTGGTTTTTGGCCAAAAATTCGATTTTGCTGAAAATCACATTATGGGTACTCCTGAGCTTGCTGATTATTCGTATGTGGTCCACGATTCGATTGCAGAAAATTTAGTGGCCAAAATGACCCTTGAAAGATTTTACTGGAATTTTTCAATGCTAATTACTCATAAACTATGGGTTTCCAAGGTGTGATTTAGGGTTTGTGTGTTATTCTGAAAGTACTTAATTAGTTAAACCCCTTAAATTTAAATTCTGAGAAAAAAGGATATTTTGGCCAATAATTTTGTAAGGCATAAGACTTACATTTTTGGTGGTTTATGGCCAAAAATTTGATTTTGCTGAAAATCACATTATGGGTTCTTCTGAGCTTGCTGATTATTCGTATGTGGTCCACGATTCGATTGCAGAAAAATTAGTGTCCAAAATGACCCTTGAAAGATTTTACTGGCATTTTTCAATGCTAATTACTCATCAACTATGGGTTTCCAAGGTGTGATTTAGGGTTTGTGTATTATTCTGAAAGTACTTAATTAGTTAAACCCCTTAAATTTCAATTCTGAGAAAAAAGTATATTTTGGCCAATAATTTTGTAAGGCATAAGGCTTACAATTTTGGTGGTATTTGGCCAAAAATTCGATTTTGCTGAAAATCACATTATGGGTACTCCTGAGCTTGCTGATTATTCGTATGTGGTCCACGATTCGATTGCAGAAAAATTAGTGGCCAAAATGACCCTTGAAAGATTTTACTGGCATTTTTCAATGCTAATTACTCATCAACTATGGGTTTCCAAGGTGTGATTTAGGATTTGTGTATTATTCTGAAAGTACTTAATTAGTTAAACCCCTTAAATTTTAATTCTGAGAAAAAAGTATATTTTGGCCAATAATTTTGTAAGGCATAAGACTTACAATTTTGGTGGTTTTTGGCCAAAAATTCGATTTTGCTGAAAATCACATTATGGGTACTCCTGAGCTTGCTGATTATTCGTATGTGGTCCACGATTCGATTGCAGAAAAATTAGTGGCCAAAATGACCCTTGAAAGATTTTACTGGCATTTTTCAATGCTAATTACGCATAAACTATGGGTTTCCAAGGTGTGATTTAGGGATTGTGTGTTATTCTGAAAGTACATAATTAGTTAAACCCCTTAAATTTCACTTCTGAGAAAAAAGGATATTTTGGCCAATAATTTTGTAAGGCATAAGACTTACATTTTTGGTGGTTTATGGCCAAAATTTCGATTTTGCTGAAAATCACATTATGGGTACTTCTGAGCTTGCTGATTATTCGTATGTGGTCCACGATTCGATTGCAGAAAAATTAGTGTCCAAAATGACCCTTGAAAGATTTTACTGGCATTTTTCAATGCTAATTACTCATCAACTATGGGTTTCCAAGGTGTGATTTAGGGTTTGTGTATTATTCTGAAAGTACTTAATTAGTTAAACCCCTTAAATTTCAATTCTGAGAAAAAAGTATATTTTGGCCAATAATTTTGTAAGGCATAAGACTTACAATTTTCGTGGTTTTTGGCCAAAAATTCGATTTTGCTGAAAATCACATTATTGGTACTCCTGAGCTTGCTGATTATTCGTATGTGGTCCACGATTCGATTGCAGAAAAATTAGTGGCCAAAATGACCCTTGAAAGATTTTACTGGCATTTTTCAATGCTAATTACTCATCAACTATGGGTTTCCAAGGTGTGATTTAGGGTTTGTGTATTATTCTGAAAGTACTTAATTAGTTAAACCCCTTAAATTTCAATTCTGAGAAAAAAGTATATTTTGGCCAATGATTTTGTAAGGCATAAGACTTACAATTTTGGTGGTTTTTGGCCAAAAATTCGATTTTGCTGAAAATCACATTATGGGTACTCCTGAGCTTGCTGATTATTTGTATGTGGTCCACGATTCGATTGCAGAAAATTTAGTGGCCAAAATGACCCTTGAAAGATTTTACTGGCATTTTTCAATGCTAATTACTCATAAACTATGGGTTTCCAAGGTGTGATTTAGGGTTTGTGTGTTATTCTGATAGTACTTAATTAGTTAAACCCCTTAAATTTCAATTCTGAGAAAAAAGGATATTTTGGCCAATAATTTTGTAAGGCATAAGACTTACAATTTTGGTGGTTTTTGGCCAAAAATTCGATTTTGCTGAAAATCACATTATGGGTACTCCTGAGCTTGCTGATTATTCGTATGTGGTCCACGATTCGATTGCAGAAAAATTAGTGTCCAAAATGACCCTTGAAAGATTTTACTGGCATTTTTCAATGCTAATTACTCATCAACTATGGGTTTCCAAGGTGTGATTTAGGGTTTGTGTGTTATTCTGAAAGTACTTAATTAATTAAACCCCTTAAATTTCAATTCTGAGAAAAAAGGATATTTTGGCCAATAATTTTGTAAGGCATAAGACTTACAATTTTGTTGGTTTTTGGCCAAAAATTCGATTTTGCTGAAAATCACATTATGGGTACTCCTGAGCTTGCTGATTATTCGTATGTGGTCCACGATTCGATTGCAGAAAAATTAGTGGCCAAAATGACCCTTGAAAGATTTTACTGGAATTTTTCAATGCTAATTACTCATAAACTATGGGTTTCCAAGGTGTGATTTAGGGTTTGTGTGTTATTCTGATAGTACTTAATTAGTTAAACCCCTTAAATTTCAATTCTGAGAAAAAAGGATATTTTGGCCAATAATTTTGTAAGGCATAAGACTTACAATTTTGGTGGTTTTTGGCCAAAAATTCGATTTTGCTGAAAATCACATTATGGGTACTCCTGAGCTTGCTGATTATTCGTATGTGGTCCACGATTCGATTGCAGAAAAATTAGTGTCCAAAATGACCCTTGAAAGATTTTACTGGCATTTTTCAATGCTAATTACTCATAAACTATGGGTTTCCAAGGTGTGATTTAGGGATTGTGTGTTATTCTGAAAGTACTTAATTAGTTAAACCCCTTAAATTTCAATTCTGAGAAAAAAGGATATTTTGGCCAATAATTTTGTAAGGCATAAGACTTACAATTTTGTTGGTTTTTGGCCAAAAATTCGATTTTGCTGAAAATCACATTATGGGTACTCCTGAGCTTGCTGATTATTCGTATGTGGTCCACGATTCGATTGCAGAAAATTAGTGGCCAAAATGACCCTTGAAAGATTTTACTGGAATTTTTCAATGCTAATTACTCATAAACTATGGGTTTCCAAGGTGTGATTTAGGGTTTGTGTGTTATTCTGAAAGTACTTAATTAGTTAAACCCCTTAAATTTAAATTCTGAGAAAAAAGGATATTTTGGCCAATAATTTTGTAAGGCATATGACTTACATTTTTGGTGGTTTATGGCCAAAAATTTGATTTTGCTGAAAATCACATTATGGGTTCTTCTGAGCTTGCTGATTATTCGTATGTGGTCCACGATTCGATTGCAGAAAAATTAGTGTCCAAAATGACCCTTGAAAGATTTTACTGGAATTTTTCAATGCTAATTACTCATCAACTATGGGTTTCCAAGGTGTGATTTAGGGTTTGTGTGTTATTCTGATAGTACTTAATTAGTTAAACCCCTTAAATTGAAATTCTGAGAAAAAAGGATATTTTGGCCAATAATTTTGTAAGGCATAAGACTTACAATTTTGGTGGTTTTTGGCCAAAAATTCGATTTTGCTGAAAATCACATTATGGGTACTCCTGAGCTTGCTGATTATTCGTATGTGGTCCACGATTCGATTGCAGAAAAATTAGTGGCCAAAATGACCCTTGAAAGATTTTACTGGAATTTTTCAATGCTAATTACTCATAAACTATGGGTTTCCAAGGTGTGATTTAGGGTTTGTGTGTTATTCTGATAGTACTTAATTAGTTAAACCCCTTAAATTTCAATTCTGAGAAAAAAGGATATTTTGGCCAATAATTTTGTAAGGCATAAGACTTACAATTTTGGTGGTTTTTGGCCAAAAATTCGATTTTGCTGAAAATCACATTATGGGTACTCCTGAGCTTGCTGATTATTCGTATGTGGTCCACGATTCGATTGCAGAAAAATTAGTGTCCAAAATGACCCTTGAAAGATTTTACTGGCATTTTTCAATGCTAATTACTCATAAACTATGGGTTTCCAAGGTGTGATTTAGGGATTGTGTGTTATTCTGAAAGTACTTAATTAGTTAAACCCCTTAAATTTCAATTCTGAGAAAAAAGGATATTTTGGCCAATAATTTTGTAAGGCATAAGACTTACAATTTTGTTGGTTTTTGGCCAAAAATTCGATTTTGCTGAAAATCACATTATGGGTACTCCTGAGCTTGCTGATTATTCGTATGTGGTCCACGATTCGATTGCAGAAAATTTAGTGGCCAAAATGACCCTTGAAAGATTTTACTGGAATTTTTCAATGCTAATTACTCATAAACTATGGGTTTCCAAGGTGTGATTTAGGGTTTGTGTGTTATTCTGAAAGTACTTAATTAGTTAAACCCCTTAAATTTAAATTCTGAGAAAAAAGGATATTTTGGCCAATAATTTTGTAAGGCATATGACTTACATTTTTGGTGGTTTATGGCCAAAAATTTGATTTTGCTGAAAATCACATTATGGGTTCTTCTGAGCTTGCTGATTATTCGTATGTGGTCCACGATTCGATTGCAGAAAAATTAGTGTCCAAAATGACCCTTGAAAGATTTTACTGGAATTTTTCAATGCTAATTACTCATCAACTATGGGTTTCCAAGGTGTGATTTAGGGTTTGTGTGTTATTCTGATAGTACTTAATTAGTTAAACCCCTTAAATTGAAATTCTGAGAAAAAAGGATATTTTGGCCAATAATTTTGTAAGGCATAAGACTTACAATTTTGGTGGTTTTTGGCCAAAAATTCGATTTTGCTGAAAATCACATTATGGGTACTCCTGAGCTTGCTGATTATTCGTATGTGGTCCACGATTCGATTGCAGAAAAATTAGTGGCCAAAATGACCCTTGAAAGATTTTACTGGCATTTTTCAATGCTAATTACTCATAAACTATGGGTTTCCAAGGTGTGATTTAGGGTTTGTGTGTTATTCTGATAGTACTTAATTAGTTAAACCCCTTAAATTTCAATTCTGAGAAAAAAGGATATTTTGGCCAATAATTTTGTAAGGCATAAGACTTACAATTTTGGTGGTTTTTGGCCAAAAATTCGATTTGACTGAAAATCACATTATGGGTACTCCTCAGCTTGCTGATTATTCGTATGTGGTCCACGATTCGATTGCAGAAAAATTAGTGTCCAAAATGACCCTTGAAAGATTTTACTGGCATTTTTCAATGCTAATTACTCATCAACTATGGGTTTCCAAGGTGTGATTTAGGGTTTGTGTATTATTCTGAAAGTACTTAATTAGTTAAACCCCTTAAATTTCAATTCTGAGAAAAAAGGATATTTTGGCCAATAATTTGGTAAGGCATAAGACTTACAATTTTGGTGGTTTTTGGCCAAAAATTCGATTTGACTGAAAATCACATTATGGGTACTCCTCAGCTTGCTGATTATTCGTATGTGGTCCACGATTCGATTGCAGAAAAATTAGTGGCCAAAATGACCCTTGAAAGATTTTACTGGCATTTTTCAATGCTAATTACTCATGAACTCTGGGTTTCCAAGGTGTGATTTAGGGATTGTGTGTTATTCTGAAAGTACTTAATTAGTTAGACCCCTTAAATTTCAATTCTGAGAAAAAAGGATATTTTGGCCAATAATTTTGTAAGGCATAAGACTTACAATTTTGTTGGTTTTTGGCCAAAAATTCGATTTTGCTGAAAATCACATTATGGGTACTCCTGAGCTTGCTGATTATTCGTATGTGGTCCACGATTCGATTGCAGAAAAATTAGTGGCCAAAATGACCCTTGAAAGATTTTACTGGCATTTTTCAATGCTAATTACTCATCAACTATGGGTTTCCAAGGTGTGATTTAGGGTTTGTGTATTATTCTGAAAGTACTTAATTAGTTAAACCCCTTAAATTTCAATTCTGAGAAAAAAGTATATTTTGGCCAATAATTTTGTAAGGCATAAGACTTACAATTTTGTTGGTTTTTGGCCAAAAATTCGATTTTGCTGAAAATCACATTATGGGTACTCCTGAGCTTGCTGATTATTCGTATGTGGTCCACGATTCGATTGCAGAAAAATTAGTGGCCAAAATGACCCTTGAAAGATTTTACTGGAATTTTTCAATGCTAATTACTCATAAACTATGGGTTTCCAAGGTGTGATTTAGGGTTTGTGTGTTATTCTGAAAGTACTTAATTAGTTAAACCCCTTAAATTTAAATTCTGAGAAAAAAGGATATTTTGGCCAATAATTTTGTAAGGCATAAGACTTACATTTTTGGTGGTTTATGGCCAAAAATTCGATTTTGCTGAAAATCACATTATGGGTTCTTCTGAGCTTCCTGATTATTCGTATGTGGTCCACGATTCGATTGCAGAAAAATTAGTGTCCAAAATGACCCTTGAAAGATTTTACTGGCATTTTTCAATGCTAATTACTCATCAACTATGGGTTTCCAAGGTGTGATTTAGGGTTTGTGTATTATTCTGAAAGTACTTAATTAGTTAAACCCTTTAAATTTCAATTCTGAGAAAAAAGTATATTTTGGCCAATAATTTTGTAAGGCATAAGACTTACAATTTTGGTGGTTTTTGGCCAAAAATTCGATTTTGCTGAAAATCACATTATGGGTACTCCTGAGCTTGCTGATTATTCGTATGTGGTCCACGATTCGATTGCAGAAAATTTAGTGGCCAAAATGACCCCTTGAAAGATTTTACTGGCATTTTTCAATGCTAATTACTCATAAACTATGGGTTTCCAAGGTGTGATTTAGGGTTTGTGTGTTATTCTGATAGTACTTAATTAGTTAAACCCCTTAAATTTCAATTCTGAGAAAAAAGGATATTTTGGCCAATAATTTTGTAAGGCATAAGACTTACAATTTTGGTGGTTTTTGGCCAAAAATTCGATTTGACTGAAAATCACATTATGGGTACTCCTCAGCTTGCTGATTATTCGTATGTGGTCCACGATTCGATTGCAGAAAAATTAGTGTCCAAAATGACCCTTGAAAGATTTTACTGGCATTTTTCAATGCTAATTACTCATCAACTATGGGTTTCCAAGGTGTGATTTAGGGTTTGTGTATTATTCTGAAAGTACTTAATTAGTTAAACCCCTTAAATTTCAATTCTGAGAAAAAAGTATATTTTGGCCAATAATTTTGTAAGGCATAAGACTTACAATTTTGGTGGTTTATGGCCAAAAATTCGATTTTGCTGAAAATCACATTATGGGTTCTTCTGAGCTTGCTGATTATTCGTATGTGGTCCACGATTCGATTGCAGAAAAATTAGTGTCCAAAATGACCCTTGAAAGATTTTACTGGCATTTTTCAATGCTAATTACTCATCAACTATGGGTTTCCAAGGTGTGATTTAGGGTTTGTGTATTATTCTGAAAGTACTTAATTAGTTAAACCCCTTTAATTTCAATTCTGAGAAAAAAGGATATTTTGGCCAATAATTTTGTAAGGCATAAGACTTACAATTTTGGTGGTTTTTGGCCAAAAATTCGATTTTGCTGAAAATCACATTATGGGTACTCCTGAGCTTGCTGATTATTCGTATGTGGTCCACGATTCGATTGCAGAAAAATTAGTCGCCAAAATGACCCTTGAAAGATTTTGCTGACATTTTTCATTGCTAATTACTCATCAACTATGGGTTTCCAAGGTGTGATTTAGGGTTTGTGTGGTATTCTGAAAGTACGTAATTAGTTAAACCCCTTAAATTTCAATTCTGAGAAAAAAGTATATTTTGGCCAATAATTTTGTAAGGCATAAAATAGTTATTGATAATGAAGGAGGTGTAATTTTAATATACTTTTATTTGACTTATTTTTTGGATTTTTGTCCTTGTGTCTATAATTGAATTCTGTTATTTAGTCTTTGTTTATATATGTGTTGGGATAAAGTTGTGAAATTTTTATCATAGTTGTGTTTTGGATTGTTAAATTAATAACACTTCATACTATCGAGTTGTAATTGATATAATAACTCATGTATGTAACTTGTTGGAACTTAAATAATAACAATAATAATTTCTTTCAGTTGTAATTTTTTTAAGTGTAGTTTGATGTAATTCCTGTCATAAATTATTATCATTTTAATTCGTGATATAAATTCTATTGTTCAGAAATGTCTCAAGGGTAATTATTTAAGAGAAAAATAAAATATATATCTAAACCATGGGTCTCCTTCCCGCTTGTTGTTTATTTACAAGTAATAAACAAACTACAGGGGGTTGTATATCGTGTTGTTTACTTATGAATTGGTTGTTTGAGCTGTCGTTGATCTGAATGATACAAACGGTGGTGTGGGGGGTAGTGAAGGAAGGTGGATAAGCGATTGTGTTTTGTTTTTTTAGGGATTATTGACAAGCATTGGATAGGAGGTCGCTTAGGGTTTGATTATAAGGAGTTAAGTCATCTATTGAAGTGATAGGGATTAGATCGCCTATTGTTTTCAGTGCGTTTATACATGCGTTTCCTTCCTCACAACACATACACATGCTCTCTCTCTCTTTCGCTGCCTTTCTTTTATCTCTCTTTCTCTCTTTCGTTACCTCCTCTCTCTTTTCTCTCCCTCTCTCTTTTGGACAGAACACTTACTAAACAGATAGACAGAAGCGTATAGATCTGTAGGGTACTTTCGTCATAGTTGTCTTAGTTATGACGTAATTATGACGTAATTTCTCGCTTCGTTGGACTTCAATTATGACGTAACCGGCTTGTGTCCACCCCCCCCCCCCCCCTCCTCCCTATCGTCGTGTTGTGATGATGACAATATAACATTACGTGTGTGTTTGGTTAGGTTAGGTTAGGTTAGGTTAGGTTAGGTTAGGTTAGCATTATTTTCCAACCTAACCTAACCATTACAGGTCATATTACCTCAACCTTATTATAACCTAACCTAACCTAACCAAGCCCTAACCTAACCTAACCAAAATCTAACCTAACCTAACCTTATTTACATTTCTTTACTTCCCATCTTTATTTAGTATTATTATACCTTGTAACTTAAATAAACCCTCTTTATTCATTTCTAATCTATAGTCTTCATTCCTACTTTATCAAACTTTCTTCTATACCCCATCTTTACTTAGTCTTAAAAGAAAGAATAAGAAAATGAGAAAAAAAAACCAATGTCTTCTTTTATTTTCGTTTCCTTCGCCTCTTCCATCTTTATTCCATTCTCTTCTGTTTCCTGTTTATTCTCCCTTTCGCCTTCTCATCTTAAACTGATTTATTTTGTTGTTTTTTTATTACTACTTTATCGTATTTTTATTTCCCTTTTGTCTCTTCTCAGTGAGGAAAATAGAGAGGAAACACTATTTTCCCTCTCTCAACCCCCTAACTTTCCTTAGTCCTCAGTGATGGTGGGGGGTGAGGAAAATAATGAGGAAACCTACTTTTTCCTCCCCCCCACCCACTGCTTTCCTTACTGCTAGGAGAATGAGGAAAACAAAGACCCCACCCCCCCCCCACCCCACCCCACCCTTCACTTTACCCCTTCCCTCCATTCCTATTGTATTGCATGCGCTATTTTCCTCCCATCTCTCCCTCCCATCTCTCCTCAGTAGGTGGTTTGAGGAAAGGAAGTGAAGAGGGAGGCAAATCCGCTTTACGGGGCAGCGCTTCTCCTCAACCCCCCCTCCCCCTCCCCTACCCCCCTCCCCTCCCCTACCCCCAACCCCTCCCCTCCCCTACCCCCCTCCCCCCACTCCCTCGCCTCTTTCCTCGTCTGGTAGTGTACAATGGCCGCGCGTTTAAATTGAAATAGAATGGAAGAATTTAATGTATGTACTCTTGAGTTAGATCACTTCTTTACTATAATTCTACTGCCTCTGGTGTTGCTGAATGTCTGCCTGTCTGTCTATGTCTGTGTCTGTCTGTCTGTCTCAGTCGTTTTCTAGATCTCTCTCTCTCTCTCTCTCTCTCTCTCTCTCTCTCTCTCTCTCTCTCTCTCTCTCTCTCTCTCTCTCTCTCCTTGTGTGTGTGTGTAAAGATTTCGCACAGGAAAGAATCTACAACGAAGTTTTAAGAATGAAGGTGGAGTAATTATTCCCCTCCCTGTGTCTTAACCATCTGACGTGGGTGATATAGAGATACTGCTCGTCTGTCTGTGTTTGTCTGTCTGTCTGTACGTCTGTGTGTTTGTCTATTCGTTTGTGTGTCGTATGTTCGTCTGTTCGTATGTCTGTTTGTTCCTGTGTTTGTTCGTATGTCTGTCTTTTCATCTGTTTGTGTGTTTGTCTGATCTCCCGTTTGTTTGTTTGTACGTTGGTCTGTTCGTCCGTCCGTGTAGAGAGCTTATGCGTCAACTTAACCTAACCTAACCTCACCTCACCCAGATCATAATTAATGGTTTAAATCATCATGCTCAAGGGGTTAAATCATCATACTCAAGGGGTTAAATCATCATACTCAAGGGGTTAAATCATCATACTCAAGGGGTTAAATCATCACACTCAAGGGGTTAAATCATCATACTCAAGGGGTTAAATCATCTTACTCAAGGGGTTAAATCATCGTACTCACCAGACTTCAAAGCGCTGGCCACCACACAGCACATTAACCATTACACACACACACACACACACATACACATACACACACACACACACACGAATTAATCGATATTTTCCCCCAATTATTAAGAACTTTTATAATGACCGATGATATATTTCTGTAACTAATAATCTATAATAATATTCTATAATCCACTAATAATTGGAATTAATTTAACTTAATCCTATAATCGTATTCAATTCACACATACGAACCTATTAATATTTACTCTGGCAACACTACAACGGGCCTATTTATTTTCCAGTCTGGCAACACTACAACGGGCCTATTTATTTTTCAGTTTTGGCAACACCTGTGATTTATTTTACTTCTGAGGTTAGGTTAGCTTTGATTAGGTTAGGTCAGGTTAGGTTAGGTTAGCTTAGCTTAGCTTGAGTTAGGTTAGGTCAGGTTACGTTAGGTTAGCTTAGCTTGGGTTAGGTTAGGTCAGAGAGCCAAGCAATGTGTTTATTCCCGGTGTCATGAGCTGTTATGCCTACCAATGATGTGTCCTTAACTGCAATGGTGTATTCTAAAGTACAATGATGCATTCTAAAGTACAATGATGCATTCTAAAGTACAATGATGCATTCTAAAGTACAATGATGCATTCTAAAGTACAATGATACATTCTAAAGTACAATGATGCATTCTAAAGTAAGACAGAATAAATCTCTCTTGTTTTCACTGAAGTTTGATGTCAGTTCTATTAATGAATGAGTAAATACCTTCTATATATATTTTTTTTTGAGTATTTCATTTGTATTGAGTGTATGTTGTAGTTTATTCTTTGGGTACTCAAGGGGTTAAGTTATTGTACTCAAGGGGTTAGGTTATTGTACTCAAGGGGTTAAGTTATTATACTCAAGGGGTTAAGTTATTGTACTCAGGGGGGTTAAGTAATTGCACTCAAGGATTAAACTACCAATTTAAAGTTTTTGAGAATAGATTCTGTCCCTCAAATACAAAATGCGGGAATTCTTAACCAATCATAGTGCGGGAATTCTTAACCAATCATAGTGCGAGGATTCTTAACCAATCATAGTGCGGGATTTCTTAACCAGTCATAGTACGAGGATTCTTAACCAATCATATCACAGGGATTCTTAACCAATCATAGTGCGAGGAATCATATCACAATAACAACTCCTAAGGCATTCACTAATCACCCAATATTGTCTATATCTTTCAGAGTTAATTACTGTTATTTAACCATCATTACAGCTCATCGGCAGACTATTACCTGCATTAATTTACTCACCTTGACTTAAAATAGTGTAATATAAATGAAAATAATAATCATATATAAACGTATGATGATTCGTCGACTTAGAATAATCTCCCTAAGTCGCCATCAAAGTAATATAATTTTCTGTTATATTTGAAGGCAATTGTATTTTTCTGTAGCTTTGAAGTCAAAATTGTATTGTCGTTGTAGAAGTCATTTTTGTTTTGTTTTTCGTTTCAAGTTAAAGTTAAGTGAGGAAAGAGTCGAGTGTTTGATGCATTAACGGGTACAATGTTTTCTTCTTGTTTAAGTCGCGACGTTTTGGTCTGAATCAAAATGGTATGTTTATTTGTACTGTCTTTTATCATTATTATTATTATTATTACATGAATTAGCTTGAATATAACACGCCTGGCAGTAATACATTTTAGAGTGTGTTAGTGGACGTGGGTGCGTGCTGGAGGAGTGTGTGGCTTGCTTCTTGAGTGCGGATGTGCTTTAATGAGTGCATGGGTTAGTGCGTGGTGTCCTTGAGTGCGTGGGTTCGTGGGTGGCTATGTACAAGATCATTGAAGTTTTGTCTCTCAGTCGATGTTAGAGTGTGTGGCGGTGATGTACTGTCAATTTATCTAGTCTTAAAAAATGACTCATAATCCCATAAACTACTACTACTACTTTTTTAACATGGCCTCCAGCCTTCCCAATAGCCACACCTTTACCACCATTTTATTACCTTAAAATTAAATATCCTAATACATAAGTAGCTATCCTAGCTGTGTTGAATTAGTTGAGCCGCAGATCTATGCGGCATTCAGTGACTGTTGCCTCATAGTCAATATCTGCGACCGTTGTTGGCTTTGGGGCCGATGCTCTCGTTCCCCTAAGGCAGAGCAAAGCCGACCTAAGCAGAGAGTCGACATCTCATCCAGGCTGTAACATAACTTCTGGGCTGCTGCTTCTGTTCGGATATCACCTCCGCGAGTCTGGCGTAGAAGCATCTTGCACTTGGTCCCATCCCACCAGACGTTAAGAACACCAAAGGAGTGAAGCTACCCTGATCAACATTCTGAATTCTCTCCCCGTATGCCCTGATCTTGTCGTTCTCGTTCCTCCTGTGTGCATATTCGAGAGCTAAGTTACGGTGACATGCGGCCATGGGATAAAAATCCTGATGTCGAAGAAAGCTCGCTGTCCCCACGTCCAGAATCCTCGAGCACTGACTTCAACACGGGCTTCGTTGGATGTGTTTGAATTCCTGTGATGGAGGTTCTCACCGTCCAGTGGAAGTATGGTCGATTTTACTACTACTACTACTACTACTTACATATGGGACAGTCGTAATCTACAAACGCAATTATTTACACTTATACACTAATATTAAGACATTATTAGGACATTAGGCTTACAATTTCAACCGTAATCTTGCTAAAAAAAGGTCAATTATAGTAAAAATCTTGTTATAGGTACTTCTGAACTTGTTGATGTGGTATATAATTTGATATTTAAGTAATTATATACCCCATAATTCTTGGGAAAGTTTCAAATGTTTATCTAATATTTATTTCACGACATTCATGGATTTTTTTTCAATGTTATTTAGTATTTGTGTGTTAGTCTGGATGTGCTGAAGTGGTTAAACATTAATTTCAAGTTCCGTGAAAAAAAAAAGGGTTTATTCCACCCTGATCAGACAGACAATAGACCTGAGTTACGGATCCTGAAAAAAATATAGAGGATACCGAAGTGTTTTTTTTATTTATGTTTTTGTTTTACTTTTTTATTTTTAATGGTCTTTTGTTTTTGGCGTCATATCCAACAACTCTACAGCTGTTGCCATACAAGGGTCTCTTATTTTTCCCTCCCCAGGGTAATCCTAACTTTTAAATTC
Source organism: Homarus gammarus (assembly GCA_958450375.1). Lineage (NCBI taxonomy): Eukaryota > Metazoa > Arthropoda > Malacostraca > Decapoda > Nephropidae > Homarus > Homarus gammarus. The sequence goes on along the minus strand of CAUDMG010000750.1, from coordinate 1,125,039 downwards.
ATTCCATTTAACGGTTTTAACATCTCCATCCTATCCTGGTATCCTAGTGAGAAGGATATAATGATCACCCTGCAATCTTTATCCTACCTTAGCAAGAAATTATCCTAGATGGGAATTAGAAGCATCACCAAGCTACTAGGAGACGCTTGTGTGTGGAGGAGGAGCGATCGTATAGAGCATATTAAAACTATCGTATTTAGGGGATTACGCTATTTTTCGCTGATAGGATGGAAGCAGCGTGCTCAAGGGATTAAGGTTTTCGTGTTGAAAGGTTGAAACTGGCCTCCCGTTTCTCTTTCTCTCTCTCTCTCTCTCTCTTTATCGGTCTGTTCTTTCTCACTGTTTTTTCCTCTCTCTCTCTCTCTCTCTCTCTCTCTCTCTCTCTCTCTCTCCTTTCCACCTACCATTTTTCCCCTCTCTCTCACCAACTATCCTCCCTCTCCCTCTATCCATCCCTCCTTCCCTCCCTTCAATCTCTCCCTTACAAGCTTGGCCTCTCTCCCCTCCCAGTGTCTGAATATATGTATGTATCCTGTATGTATGTATGTATGTATGTATCCTGTGTGTATGTATGTATGTCTATTTGTTTTCTCATACACCATAAAATAAACTCAGATTTTACTCCCGTTTTAAGTATTTTCTAACCCCCTTTTCTCTCGTTCGTACACAGACGACCATTCAGTAAATCAACTTAAATAAAATATGTATTATCAAATTCTTACACTGTATTTTATTAAGTAATTTAGTTGTTTGATTTATTATTTTAGTTTAGTTTATTTTAGTTTATCATTTCATCACTTATCAGCTTAAGAGGTGTGTGTGTGTGTGTGTGTGTGTGTGTGTGTGTGTGCGTGCGCGCTTATATTTCACTGCAATATCAAAATTCTCGCCCACACCCTCTGTCTAAACCCACGCCCACACCCTCTGTCTAAACCCACGCCCACACCCTCTGTCTAAACCCACTCCCACACCCTCTGTCTAAACCTACGCCCACACCCTCTGTCTACACCCACGCCCACACCCTCTGTCTACACCCACGCCCACACCCTCTGTCTACACCCTCTGTTTACACCCTCGCCCACACCCTCTGTCTACACCCTCGCCCACACCCGGAACCTAACCTAACCTAAACGTGACCTGAAAAAATAACAAATTTTGGGTTACTTGAAAAATTTAGCTCCAGGGAATTAATAGCTTAGTGTATGTACCGCACACACACACACACACACACACACACACACACACACACACACACACACACACACACACACACATATATATATTGGTTCATTTCATAACTAATACAAGAAATAACAAGATCACCTCATATATTAAATAGTTAGGCTAGGTTAGGTTAATTTGTTTGGTTAGTTTAGGTTAGGTCAGGCCAGTTTAGGTTAGTTCAGGTCAGGCCAGGTTAAGTTAGGTCAGGTCAGGCCAGGTTAGGTTAGGTTAAGTTGAGTCTTAAAATATTCTCATTCTCTTTCGTTATGTATTATTATATATATTTTTTCAATAAATAATATGTTTGCAATTTTATTTTATTTAACAAATTTATGAACAATTCTTGACAAAATAAATACGTCAGGTGAGGGAGGGAGGGTGGCGGTGTATGCGTGGGGTAGGGATGTAGAGTGAAGACTTGGCACGGTCGCATAGGAGTGGGGGGATGGGTTAAAAAAAAGGTCTCCTCAAACATTCAACTTTGACGGCATTGTTGTGGTTCTCTCTGTGTATTGAGTTATTTATGCCACATTTTTATTATAAGCTGGTCCTGGCATGTGAATGAATAAAAAAAAATCAATTTGTGTTGTGAAAAGAAAATCGCTGACTTTTGACCGTAACCTATATGCGACAGTGCCAAGTCTCCATCTACACCATAACAGTACATAGAATAGAATATTGTATTACCTTTTGCTTATTAATATTTCAGTTCAATGTTCATCGTATTTTCTTTATTTTTGTTTTCATTTTTATTAGCTTTTCCTTTTTTCAAACTTAAAAAAACTCGACAGTTAGTCTCAGTTTAAGATTGAATTTAATTGGTATTTTTGTTTTAATAAGGAATTTTAATCTTTATGTAAATTTCGTCCTTTTACAATAATTTCAGTGAAAAAATTACGTAACCTTAATTTATTAGTAAAAAAAAAAATAATGGGAATCCCAGAATGAATTAAAATAATCTGCTATAATAATCTGCTATGATACTCTGCTATGATAATCCGTATTTAAAATTTCATCATAAACTATATTAATCTTAAAAGGAAAAATCCGTAATTATTATCCGAACTGTAATTTTCTTGTGTTTTCTCTGCTAAGCTGTGTGTGTGTGTGTGTGTGTGTGTGTTTCTTTGTATGTTTTTGTGTATGTGTGTGTGAGTCTGTACTTATATTTGCGTCTCTGTGTATGTTCGTGTATATGTGGTATGTGCGTGTTTGTACGTATTTCTGTGTGTTTGGTGTGTTTACGTGTCTGTACATGTGTGTGCGTTTGTAGGTACGTATGTATATTTATGTACGTGAGTGTGTGTATGTACGTGTGTGTGTGTATATACGTGTGTGTGTGTGTGTACGTGAAAAGCTGATCCTCGGCCACTCAGGAAATATTCCAAGTTTTCACGTCTTTGATTCCCTCTTTAGAAAACTTGTAAATATATTCCCGGGAATCACCATCTTTCACCAACTCCTACATATTTCACCCAACTTTACTCTAAGACAACTTTTCGACGCTACTAAGAAAATAAACGATAGCATATATAAGTGTAGTAGTTGTAGTAGTATTAGTGGCAGTAGTAGTAGTAGTAGTAGTAGTAGTAGTAGTAGTAGTAGTAGTAGTTGTAGTAGTTGTTGTGGTGGTGATTGCGGTAGTAGTAGTAGTAGTAGTGGTAATTAATAGCAGTAATAGAATAAGTAGTAAAAGTAATTATACATACATACATACATACAAGAGTAATACTATAATTAAGTCCTATATTACATATTATAAAACATTAATATATTCCTAATTAAACAAAAATAAAAACTTACAAACACAACAAAAACACAAAAACAAGTAAACAGTGAACCAGGGTAAATACTGTCTATGTTTACACGACCTCAACAAACAAACACACGACTCAGCAAATTATATATCAACTTAACAAAAACATTCACATTGTTACAACTCATTTATAACTTTCTAACTCATTTTATTTACTTTTATTCACCTTTTATATTTCCTTAACTCACTTTATCCATTTATTTCATTTAACTTACTTAACTCATTTAATTTTACTTAACTCATTCACTTTACTCTCTTATTTTTCTTTTACTTAACTCATTTTATTTTACTTAACTTACATCATAGAAGTAAAAATAACTTATTCCAACAAATTCCTTCTAATAATTTCTTCACCTTTATAATTTATCTAACTAATCATCCTTGGCTACCTGTGACACACTTCAGGTTCACCAACAAAATGTGGATAATTGTTCCAACAAATTGCCTCGACTCACTCCAACAAATTGTCTTTAGTTACTCCAACAAATTGTCCTTAGATACCCCAACACATTCTCTTTAGTTACTTCAACAAATTCTCCCTGTAATTTCTCCAACTAACTATTATATGTTACTCCAATAAACTGTGTGTACCTAATTCAACAAATTACGTATATTTACAAACTGGACTTTAGTGTAAGTACTGTACCATTCATAAGTCATCCAACTAATTTGTTTAGCTAATTAGTTCATAAATTAACTAATTAACCCATACAGCTAATACAGTTAACCTCATTAGTTAATCCAATTCGCCCATTCTTATTTACTCCAAGAAACTGTATATTTACTCCAACAAACTGTGTATTTACTCCAACAAACTGTGTATTTACTCCAACAAACTGTATATTTACTCCAACAAACTGTATATTTACTCCAACAAACTGTATATTTACTCCAACAAACAATTTATTCCGACAAACTCAATATTTAGTCCAATAAACTCTAGGATTTTGGTAAATAGTATGCCAAACATTTATTCTGTAGTTAGTTAATCAACAAACTAACTAATTATCCCCCCACCACCGCTACTGCATTTAAACTCCATAAATTACCCTAGCTAATTTCATGGTTTAACACAACAAACTTTATCATTATTATCACTAGATATTTTTTTTTTCAGAATTAGAATCCAAACAGCAAGACTCGTGATGGCAAAAAACAAAAACAAAACAAAAAACTTACCCACTCCATCGACGAGGAATCCAAACACCGCGAGAAGCACAACTAACACACCGAACCCTCTTCCTCCTCTGCACGTCTTCCTCCGTCGAGTAGAGGAAGAGAAGAAGGAAGAAGAAGGGGAGGAAGGGGAAGAGGAAGAGGAGGAGCTTGAAGTCCACATTTTCCACCACTTCATCATGTCTGTATATTGGTTTTTGCTCAAGTTCATAAGGTTTTAAGGTTCAGTCTTGTGGATTCGGATCATACGAATCGAACTCCTTACTGAGAGTATTTATTTATTATTATTATATTTTTGAGCACTTATTTTCGGGGGATAAAGTTTTATAATATATATTTTCTGTTCTTTACTTGAGAACAAAGCTATATAAATTGATCTCTTTACGACTGTATGTTCTTAAATTTATATATATATAGATGTATATATTGTTCAGCACTTCATATTAAACTAAGCGAGCAACGAGAACAATTTACATAACAACGTCTTAGCACTTTCCTCCACATACACAAAAATTATTATTTCTACTTTCTAATCTCTCTCTGTTTCCTCCCGTGGTTTATCAACATTATGCGTATTTTACGATATATATAACGCCGGTAGGGGTAAAAAAAGGGGAGGGGGTGGAGCAGTAGAATTTGATAAGCGATATCTGTTAGTCGGTCCCACGTGTGTCGAGGTGTGGAGGGAGAGTGAACGAGGGGCGTCCACCATCGACTAGCCGCTACCACCGCTCGGCCCACACTGGCGAGCCCCGCCCCCATCACCCCCTTTATGTAGCCTCGGTCCCACGTACACACCTACTGCCTTACCTCAACTCCCTCTCCTCTCCCTCCTTCTCTCCCCCCACCCCTCCCTCCTCCTTCTCTCCCATCCTCACCTCTTCCTCGTTCTCTCTCATCCTCCTTCCTTCCTTCCTTCTCACCTGCTGTCTCTGTCTTTTGAATTACTCTCTCTCTCTCTCTCTCTCTCTCTCTCTCTCTCTCTCTCTCTCTCTCTCTCTCTCTCTCTCTCTCTCTCTCTCTCTCTCTCTCTCTCTCTCATCATAGTCAATGTACCTCTAACCAACCCAACCAAAACTAACCCAAACCTAACCTAATCTAATACCGTCTCAGGTAGCTCCAGACCAGGTTGTTTAATCACCAGGTGAAATAAGGTGTGTCAGGTAATGTTCTTGTAATCTGAATAATGAATGTGTGTTTCCCTCCTGTCCAAAGATCTCGGGGAAATTATGAAGGATTGCTACTAGATTCTGTATGTATGTATGTATGTATGTATGTATGTATATTAGTGGCGAGTGGAGACCAATTGTTGATTTTTCCGATATTTTCAGTTCAGTAAAAAAAGTTTCCAAAGTTAGATTATATATAACTAACAAAAAAATAATATATATAGAAATTGAAAATGAGAGAGAGAGAGAGAGAGAGAGAAGAAGAAAAAATATATATTCTGACTCAAAATACATTAGTCAGTCCAACTCCCTCCTTACCTGACCTCACCTGAACTTTATATCACCTGTGAGGGACTCGAGTGTAACTTACCAACAACAAGTAAATAATTCACACCCTCTTTTGTTCTTGTTGTGTTTTTGTTTGACGTTTTGGCATCACTACGAGCTGGTTGTCTGGCAAGTCCTCACACCTTGGCAAGCAATTAGTCTAGAAAGGTTCATTGATAAGCGTTTTATACAGGTAACAGATATAGGTAGTATTAATATTATTCACATTTGATAAAATCCAGGTAAATGTGACTGATTGATTCCCATATAACCCCATTATATGTTGGTCCTATTATATGTTGGTCCTATTATATGTTGGTCCCATTATATGTTGGTCCCGTTATATGTTGGTCCCATTATATGTTGGTTCCATTATATGTTGGTCCCATTATATGTTGGTTCCATTATATGTTGGTCCCATCATATGTTGGTCCCATTATATGTTGGTCCCATCATATGTTGGTTCCATTATATGTTGGTCCCATCATATGTTGGTCCCATCATATGTTGGTCCCATTATATGTTGGTCCCATTATATGTTGGTCCCATCATATGTTGGTCCCATCATATGTTGGTCCCACACAGGCAGAATGGCGCTGAAAATACCTCAGAAAATAACGCCTTAAAAGACTATATATATATTTCCTTTACAAGTTCAGTTTAAAGTTTTTTTTATTTTGTTGAGCCAAAAGTTTTAGGTATTTCATTATATTTCATCCGTATCCCAAACCTTTCGCACTCTATGACTTTCCCCAGCCCATTTAATTGTCTACTTTCTGCAATACATTAAATCATCCACTTTCTGCAACCCATTAAATAGACAACTTTCCGTAGCCTCTTAAATCGTCAACTTCCCGCACCCAATGAATCACCAACTTTCTGCACTCATTGAATTACTAACTTTCTACACCTGGCGAATCTTCAACTTTTCGCTACTCAGAAAATGAAACAAAAATATCGATATGTTGCTGTGTGTGTGTGTGTGTGTGTGTGTGTGTGTGTGTGTGTGTGTGTGTGTGTGTGTGTCACGTCACTTCCCATCCCATTATTGTCCACATTCAGATAATCACACTAAGCCTATTAGGTAGGCTTAATTAGGCTCCAGGTGTTAATCTCGACAGGTAAGATAGATCATGATTAGTGTTTAAATTATTAGTTTTTATTTTATTTATCTTTTTTTTTGGGGGGGGGGCGAGTCTAGTTACCAATCACAGGCAAGGTTAGGTCAGGTCAGGTCAGGTCAGGTCAGGTCACTTCCTACAGTCTCAAGGAATCATTATTACAATTTTATAATCACTCCCTGTTTATTTACATCGATTCTACATAACAGTAAAAATAGCTAAAAATAAACACCTGTCTCGCTAATTGATACAGGTGTGTAAACAAGGATTTTCTACCATCACACTATATTTTTATTTTCTACAACACTGTATTTAATTAACCCTAGACTACATTATTTTACCAAGTTATTATGAAAAAAACCCCGTTTTTATTGTGTTATCTGAAAGTAAAAATTTATGTGAGTTTCTCTGCTGGTATAACGTAATGGTTTTAAGAGGGTTATTTTATATTGAGGTTGAAGGCAAGAAATTTTTACGATATGCTATAGGGGGAGAGGTTTTTGTGCTAGTGGGAAGGAAGGAAGGAGAGGTTTTGTGCTAGTAGGGAAGGAGGAAGGAGAGGTTTTGTGCTAGTAGGGAGGAGGAAGGAGAGGTTTTGTGCTAGTAGGAAGGAAGGAAGGAGAGGTTTTTGTGCTAGTAGGGAGGAGGAAGGAGAGGTTTTGTGCTAGTAGGAAGGAAGGAAGGAGAGGTTTTTGTGCTAGTGGGAAGGAGGAAGGAGAGGTTTTGTGCTAGTAGGAAGGAAGGAAGGAGAGGTTTTTGTGCTAGTAAGAAGGAAGGAGAGGTTTTTGTGCTAGTAGGAATGAAGGAAGCAGATGTTTTGTGCTAATAGGAATGAAGGAAGGAAGGAGCAGTTTTATGCTAAGAAGGAAGGAAAGAAGGAGTATCAGGAAGAAGGAAAAAACAAACCCCCTCCTGGCTATAGCTCAACACCCCCCCCCCCCCCAGAAACTCTCCCAAACACCTCATAGAAAGTGTACAAACAGTGTTAGATCACAAGACCTCGCGGGGTGAAAAATCAGCTCGGTAAAATAACACCAGATTACTGTACATGGAACCCAGGCAAGAGAAGAAGGGAGGAGAAGAAAAAGAAGGGCGAGCTGGAAAAGAAGAAGAAGGGAGGTGGAGAAGGGAGGTGGGGAAGAAGAAGAAGACCCACTCATACAACTTTTAAAAATTGACGTTACTTATCAATCTTGTTGATATATAACAACAATGGAGTGTATTGGCAATACAAAAAATATTTATATAAATATACAGAAATATCCAAGAAACAGTATATATGTGTGAGATGTGAATGGAAACTGTAGGACTGTCTTAACGTTTAGGGGTTCGTGTTGTTTACGAATGCATGTTCTCAGTGACCCCCAACCCACTGTTTCAACCATCGACTTGTAGCTCACTGTCCGTTGATTCTGTTGGGTGTAGCGGAAGGGTAGTTGAAATAGGAATATTGGTTCATTTCTTTTTCTTTTTTTTTCTTTCTTTCACCATCAAGTCAATGGGATTTCTTTCTTTCTTTCTTTCCCCCACCATCAAATCAGCGGGATGTAAATTAAAGTGAGACTAAACTCGTTATTAAGCTGCCTCCCCACTGTATGTATGTTTGTATAGAAATAAAAATAATAATATTCCTCGTTCAGATATACACAGTTGTATATTCTGATGGGTGTTAAGAAAAAAACACCTATCATTCTGCCTCTTGTTGTTCTTTCTCTGTGGTCGGATAGGTAGTGAATAATTTTGTCCCTTTTCGCAGGTTTTCTGTATACAATATCGAGAATTTTTGCAACCTTACATACTAGCGTTGAATACTGTCTTAGAAAAGGACTCTCTCCCATCATCCTCTTCCTTTCTTTTCCCTCCCTTTCCTCCCCTCCCTTCCTATCGTCTTCTCCACCTACCCTTCTCATCCTCCTTGCTCCACCCCTTCTAACCTTGTCAGACTTGAGGCCCTATCGCCCCCCCCCCCCCAAAAAAAAAAAAATTCTTCATCAAGAGGAGAACATTTGCTTCTCGTCTCCCCAAAGAATAATCCCCGTTACCTCTGCTCTAATTGAGGCGCTGAATATCACAGAATATAACTTTTCCGCTTTAACCAGGCGATGAAAACAAGGGGGAATCTCACTCACTGGTTCACATCGACCCGACGCCGCCGCTGCCGCCGCCACCACCACTTGTTTCTGAGCTGCGCGTTGTCGAAGGGGTGTGGGGTGGGGTATAGCCTCGCACAGACAAGCTCATATAAACTTTGCGCGCACAATTTTATGACATCAAAGTTCACATAATGCTGCCGCCTTCAAGATGACATGATGTGAAAATAAAGAAAACAAAAATAAAATGTGATATGTATTTATTTTATTTATTTTTTCGTATTGTCTGACAGGAGATAGCTGATAAAGAATTATTCTCATGATGGTCAATTAGGCGGTAGCAGCGGTAAGGAAGCGGTCCAAGAGTTCTTCACGCAAATTATTTTAATGCTTCCAAAACATTAAACGTCTCCGGCAATCTTGAAGTCTTAATAGAAATCTTCCATTAACTTGACATTTACTTGAAGAAGAAAAAAAAATAAAGAAGAAAGAATAAAATTACTTTTCAGGTAAAATGAACTTTAATGAGTAGAGATTAAATAGTGTGTGTGTGTGTGTGTGTGTGTGTGTGTGTGTGTGTGTGGAGCCGACAGAAGGCGGTGTCTCAGAGGTGTGCGTAATTTGAACTATTCTTGTGAAGGAAAATTATGAATATATTTAACTCTTATCACCTGAAGATTACACCCCCCTTCCCCCCCAGTTTATTTCATTTTAAGATTGAACATCCAAATCGTAAACCTAACCTACCGAGAAGGCAACACCGTACACAAGGGGTTAGTAGACCATCGTCCCATTATATTCTAAAGCATTACAATAGTAGTTGAATGAGGGTGCGCCATGTCCGTAGACTTGCTGGTGGTAAAATATTATCTCATTCCTAGTAGATGATAGTAATTGGGCGTCTATTAAAAGCATATTCTTGATTTATTGTGTTATTGCGATGAGTGTGTTATTATGATTGGATACTGTAAATGTTATTGCGATGGGGTGTGTTGGATACTGTTTGTTATGGCAATGTGGGTGTGTTATTGTTCATTGGGGTGCGTTATTGATCGACTTATTCACTGTTCAATGAGGAAGATTATATCACCACCAGCCGATTCATTCGCATTTTATCTTTTTTTTTGTGTGAATATTTGAGTTTTCTTCGTAGGTCTGCGTGACACACAAGATAAATTTCTCATCTTTCTCAGTGAAAAGGTTTTTGAGATTATAATGGATGAGAAAGGTTGACGATGGATGGAAGGGTGAGGAGGGATGGGTAAGAAGGAGGAAGTGGGGTGGGTAAAGAGATGGGGAAGGAGATGGGTAAAGAGATGGGGAAGGAGATGGGGAAGGAGATGGATAGGGGTTGAGGGAGGATGAGTAAGGAAATTGAGGAAATGGTAGTTAAGGAGGGAGGGGATAGGAGGGAAGGGTAGGAGGAGGGAGAGCAGGAATGGTTTGAAGGGAAGGAAGAGGAGGAAGGGTAGGAAGGAAAGAAAGGGAAGTTTGGAAGAGAACGAGGAGAAAGGGAAGAGGAGGGAGAGGTAGGAGGTAAGGGTGGGGGGGGGGGGGAGGTCGGTCACAACTTTTCCTAAAACCCTCTAGCCAGGAGGAGATCATATTGAAGTCGTAAATCGACCCAAAACGTCGACAGAAGTGAAAATGAAGGCAAAAATCCCATTGTTTACTCTCGTCTTAAATTCACTCATGACGTCTCCAGTCTTTTGAATACTTCTCAGGTCGTCCACTCAGCTGCCTCCTTCTCCTCACTCCCCCTTCCCCCTTTTCACCCCACACCCTCCTTCTCCTCACTCCCCCTTCCCCCTTTTCACCCCACACCCTCCTTCTCCTCACTCCCCCTTCCCCCTTTTCACCCCACACCCTCCTTCTCCTCACTCCCACATCCCTCTTCTCTTCACTCCATCAACCCACACCATTAACCCACCCCATCCTATCAACCTACCCCATCCCATCAACCCACACCACCGCATCCTCTCAGCCCACACCACCCCATCCTATCAACCCACACCCATTAACCTACCCCATCCCATCAGCCCACACCACCGCATCCTATCAACCCCCACACCCATCCCCATTCCATCCCAAACCCATCAATCCATCCTATCAACCCCCACACCTCCTCCCCTATCCCCATCAACCTCATTTCCCCCAACATTATCCCCCCACCCCACCCCTCCATAAAATAGTTGGAGCTACTTCTACAGATGATGGTGTTAGTCATTTGTTGCCAGTCTGTGTGTGTGTCTTGGAGGTAGAGTGGCTGAAAGTAGTTCTTTTGTGGTAGAGGAGAGACCACCAGCCTATGTGTGTAAGTGATGAGAGACAGAGAGAGAGAGAGAGAGATAAATAGCTTGGTTGGGAGAGAATGAGTGAGAAAGAGACTAACATTGAAATATAGACAGAAACAGACAGATAGGTTGACAGAGAGCTAAAAAAAATTCAATATATGAAGAAAAAATTAATTCAGCTTAACAAATGAAGGATGACTTACTTGAAGGTGTATTGAGTTAAGTTCTCAGTCTCCCCTTCAGTAGTGTGACCGAACATGTCTTATATACAGATTTTTTTTTATTTCTTCTAAGTACCGAGACGCCTTTTAAAACGACCTACATAATATCATACATGAACACTATACAGGATGACAGTGTTTCATAAAATTAGTATAACCATCAAGTGAAGTTTGATATATTGTCGCGTCTCAGAATGTTTTTTGTGTTTTTTTATGATCGTGCAATGACGCTGAATTTATTGGACAGTTAATAGTGATGAGAGTGAGTTATCAGATGCTTCTACACACACACACACACACACACCAATAAACTATAACAGATGTCATGAATTACGAACAAAAACCCCCAAAAACCAGGAAGCCAATTACACTGAATGAGTCCTACCACAATAACAGTTTGTCTGGGATTATTATTAATTAAATAGTGTACCAGCTGATCGTTAAATAATGAGAAATTAAGTATAATAAGTAAATATAGTATTTTTTTTTAAACATTCGTCATGGTGATAAGTTTTAGCCCTGTGTTCGGGTGGTGGCTATTGGTTTCTGTATACCCTATGTAATGGTGATATTGTTCGTAATTATTGACCTCTCATTGTAGTAGTTGCTGGGTAGGTGATTGAAAAGCTTAATTTATTTTATACAACTTTTAGACTTGTGTATGTATTAAAGTTGTTTGATTATATATGTGTGATTAGCAAGTATTTGAATGTATGATTTTTTTTTTTCTTCAGATGCGGACATATGACAGAGGACATTACTCAAGACAAGTGGGTAGCCCTGGTAACACTAGAATCACCTCGTTCTGCTGGACTGGGCTGCCACCCAATTATACCGGGTTACTACTTCGTTGATTTCTATACTATATGACATATAGTAATCAAGAACGTATGATATAGACTACGTCCCGTGAAGAGAAACATTATCGCAACTACTAACAGGCACTAGAGGTGGGTGATAACGAGTGATTGTGTTCCGATACGATGTTAAGTATTTGTTTTTTTATAGACCCTCTTACCCATATTATTATAGACACAAGAAAGGATAAATTGAGGGCCTTAGAATCACAAGGCCACAAGCGCAATTTTTTTAAAGTGAGAAACAAGCTCCTAAACTTTTCCAAAGTAGATTGTCATAGAAAACGGGAAATTTGTATCACAGAAAATGGGAAATATTTCTACTTTCTGGGAAAGTTGGTTATCTACTTATCATAGAAAACGGGAAATTTGTATCATAGAAAATGGGAAATATCTACTTTCCGGGAAAGTTGGTTATCTACTTTCCTGAAAAGTAGATTATCTACTTTTCGGGAAAGTAGATTTTCGACTTTTCGTGGAAGTAGATTATCGACTTTTTGGGAGATATTAACATATTTTCCAAAGTAGATTATCATAGAAAACGGGAAATTTGTATCACAGAAAATGTGAAATATTTCTACTTTCTGGGAAAGTTGGTTATCTACTTTCCTGGAAAGTAGATTATCTACTTTTTGAGAAAGTAGATTTTCGACTTTTCTTGGAAGTAGATTATCGACTTTTTGGGAGGTATTGTAGTGGACCCCATCCTCTACAAGTGACGACTGAGAACCCGCACGCCTACCAGCCAATCAGCGTACAGCCAGTGATGCTGGTAGACCTACTCTCCAGTGCGGACGCACACGCTAGGACCAGAGTGCCGGGTGTGCCTGGCCTCCTCCTTTGTGATTGGCCCTCTCACTACGCTCACCCCAAATCTTGATCTTCGTAAATTGTATAAATACGGCCATGGCTGTCCAGGGAGACCATTCTACTCTGACCTACTGGACCAGCAAGATCACTCTCCAGCACCTCACCACCCAGCTTCCTCAGAGAGCTCCTCGCCCTACAGGAACTCTGAGCAAGCTACTCCTCACCTAGTAACTCCTTAGCACTGCACTGTACAACAGTATATATACCGAAAACGCATTATGAGTTTCTATTCTACCTCATTCCTGAGTGTGAGATATCTACATGTACGTACGTTTGTTTGGCCATACAAAGAGAAAATAGACATCTAAAGAGCATTGACTACTGGCCACATTACAGTACGCCACAAATGGTGACCCCCGGAGATTCGCACTCACACAGGATGGAGGAGAAACCGATCACTCTCCCAGTCTTCAAGCAACATGGGAGACTGGCTTATCCACACAGAGGCAGCTCTCATCGGCTCTACAGCTACTGTCTCTAAACCTCAGGTTAGACATCCTAGAGCAGCACTGCAGACAGCCGCTCCTCTTCCTGCCCCAAGCACCACGTCCTACCGACCCCAGCACACCCGTCCTGCCTCAGATGCCGCCTCCGCCTCAGCAGTACCCCCTGCCACTGTCCTGGACCCTCCTCCTGACCCAGCCAGACCCCGCCCACGACATTTCTGGGCACCCTATTTCCACCCTCAGGTACCTACTGCTCCTGTCGTGCACCCTCCTCCTGACGTGGACCCTGCTGCCGTCGTGGACCCCGTTGCTGTCATGGACCCTCCTGACCCAGCCAGACCCCGCCCACGACATTTCTGGGCACCCTATTTCCACCCTCAGGTACCTACTGCTCCTGTCGTGGACCCTTCTCCTGACGTGGACCCCGTTGCTGTCATGGACCCTCCTGACCCAGCCAGACCCTGCCCACAACATTTCTGGGCACCCCCTTTCCACCCTCAGGTACCCACTGCTCCTGTCCTGCACCCTGCTGTTGTCGTGGACCCTGTTGCTGCCATGGCCCCTGCCCATGACCCAGTCTGCCCAGCCAGTGACGTTGCCCCTGCTGTGACAGGAGCACAACAACCATTGCCTTTACAACCTCCTCTAATCCAAAATCCTCCTCCCCCTAATTCTCCCACAGGTTTTGTGTTACTAGACGGAGTCGTCACCCGTAGTGGTCGAGTGGTACGTACACCTGCCCGTTATGTGTCACTTGTGGGACACAACTCTGTCAACCTCCAGCCTCCCGCCACGCCCGGAGGGGAAGGGGAGTATTGTAGTGAACCCCATCCCCTACAAGTGACGACTGAGCTCCCACACGCCAACCAGCCAATCAGCGTACAGCCAGCGATGCCGGTAGACCTACTCTCCAGTGCGGACGCACACTCTAGGACCAGAGTGTCGGGTGTGCCTGGCCTCCTCCTCTGTGATTGGCTCTCTCGCTATGCTCACCCCAAATCTTGATCTTCGTAAATTGTATAATAAATACGGCCATGGCTGGCCAGGGAGACCATTCTACTCTGACCTGCTGGACCAGCAAGATCTCTCTCCAGCACCTCACCACCCAGCTTCCTCAGAGAGCTCCTCGCCCTACAGGAACTCAGAGCAAGCTACTCCTCACCTAGTAACTCCTTAGCACTGCACTGTACAACAATATATATACAGAAAATGCAGTGTGAGTTTCTATTCTACCTCATTCCTGAGTGTGAGATATCTACATGTACGTACGTTTGTGTGGCCATACAAAGAGAAAATAGACATCTGAAGAGAATTGACTACTGGCCACATTACAGTACGCTACAGTATTAACATGTTTTCCAAAGTAGGTTATCATAGAAAACGGGAAATTTGTATTACAAAAAATGTGGAATATTTCTACTTTCTGGGAAAGTTGGTTATCTATACTTTCTGGGAAAGTTGGTTATCTACTTATCATAGAAAACGGGAAAATTGTATCATAGAAAATGGGAAATATCTACTTTCCGAGAAAGTCGGTTATCTACTTTCCCGAAAAGTAGATAATCTACTTTTCGGGAAAGTAGATTTTCGACATTTTGCGTTAGTAAGTTATCGACTTTTTGGGAGATATTAACATATTTTCCAAAGTAGATTATCATAGATAACCAACTTTCCCAGAAAGTAGAAATATTTCACATTTTCTGTGATACAAATTTCCCGTTTTCTATGATAATCTACTTTGGAAAATATGTTAATATCTCCCAAAAAGGCGATAATCTACTTCCACGAAAAGTCGAAAATCTACTTTCCCGAAAAGTAGATAATCTACTTTTCAGGAAAGTAGATAACCAACTTTCTCGGAAAGTAGATATTTCCCATATTCTATGATACAAATTTCCCGTTTTCTATGATAAGTAGATAACCAACTTTCCAAAGAAAGTAGAAATATTTCACATTTTCTGTGATACAAATTTCCCGTTTTCTATGATAATCTACTTTGGAAAATATGTTAATATCTCCCAAAAAGGCGATAATCTACTTCCACGAAAAGTCGAAAATCTACTTTCCCGAAAAGTAGATAATCTACTTTTCAGGAAAGTAGATAACCAACTTTCTCGGAAAGTAGATATTTCCCATATTCTATGATACAAATTTCCCGTTTTCTATGATAAGTAGATAACCAACTTTCCCAGAAAGTAGAAATATTTCACATTTTCTGTGATACAAATTTCCCGTTTTCTATGATAGTCTACTTTGGAAAATATGTTAATATCTCCCAAAAAGGCGATAATCTACTTCCACAAAAAGTCGAAAATCTACTTTCCCGAAAAGTAGATAATCTACTTTTCAGGAAAGTAGATAACCAACTTTCCCAGAAAATAGATATTTCCCATTTTCTATGATACAAATTTCCCGTTTTCTATAAGTAGATAACCAACTTTCCCAGAGAGTAGAAATATTTCACATTTTCTGTGATACAAATTTCCCGTTTTCTATGATGATCTACTTTGGAAAACATGTTAATATCTCCTAAAAGGTCGATAATCTACTTCCACGAGGGAGGGAGGGAGACGTGGTATGTGGAGGGAGGGAGACGTGGTATGTTGAGGGAGGGAGGGAGCAGTGGTATGTGGAGGGAGTGAGGGGTGTTATGTGGAGGGAGGGAGGGAGGGAGGGAGGGGTGGTATGTGGAGGGAGGTAGAGGTGGTATGTGGGAGGGAAGGATTGGTATGTGGAGGGAGGGAGGGGTGGTATGTGGAGGGCGGGAGGGGTGGTATGTGGAGGGAGGGAGCAGTGGTATGTGGAGGGAGGGAAAGGTGATATGTGGAGGGAGAGGTGGAATGTGGAGGTAGGAAGAGGTGGTACGTGGTGGGGGTGTGAGGGGGCGTGTTCTCTAGCTGCCACCAATGTGAGGGGGCGGATTCTTGGTCTGTCACCAATGTGAGGGGGCCCGACTCCCTCTCTGTTTCTACACCACCCTCATCTTATTTACTTCTCTTAGTTCTTACTCTACTCAGTTCCGTCACCTATTCTTGGGTAGCATGGGCGAGGGTCTAGGCACGTGAGTATGGTAATTTTGGTATCAGGTCACTTGGATGGAAATAAAGGTAATATACAGTGGGAGAAATGAATACACCTAAAATACTCTAAAAACAAATTTATTAATATAAAATCCAAGGGGAAAATAGATGTTATTAACATATAACTACCAGGCTCAGCTCCTGGGCCTATTGCAAACTCTCTATGTCTTATGTACTGGTTTCCTTGTTTTCCTATTTACTCAACAGCAATTATTCGGACATTACACTCTTACCGTGCACCCAATACCGGATGTCACCTTACATTATATCGCAGGACCAGCTCCTTGTCTTTCCTCCCAAGACACTAATACTGATACAAACCCCGACATGGGTCCCCCACAACATGGGTAAGTATTAACAACACCTACAACCACACTGTGGACCATAATTCCAAGGCCTGTCACAGGGTATAGCACTGGCGCCTCTAACAACTGCTGTTGTGGTCGGTTACACTCCGACCCGAGATGGGTAGCCAGACACATGGCGGGTCTGGGGTCTGGCCCAACGAAGCCTTGGGGCACATTAATCCGGCCGCATCGGTGCCATCTTCTCACATATGATCCCGGCTGGACATCTAATACATCC
This sequence comes from Homarus gammarus, assembly GCA_958450375.1. Classification (NCBI taxonomy): domain Eukaryota; kingdom Metazoa; phylum Arthropoda; class Malacostraca; order Decapoda; family Nephropidae; genus Homarus; species Homarus gammarus. The sequence continues at coordinate 1,107,763 of CAUDMG010000750.1, read as the reverse complement.
GAGGCCATTGTTGGATGGTAGAGCGATTCAAGAATCACAATGGAATCGGGAGACAAACGGGAATCAGCGTCAGGGGACCTGTATGGGTGAAGGGACGGGCACTCACTAACTGTGACAACATCATCACGTTTCAGGGGACGTTAAAGACGTAAATATGACTTCACTCAGAGCATATCAACTACGTTACTGTAACACTTGCACAATCAACTATTAATTGGGTCAAATCACTTAAAGAAGGTTAAATTACAACACAGAGTGGGTGGCCTACCTGTATGGGTGAAGGGACGGGCAGTCACTAACGGTAGAAATGCCCGCGGGGCCCTCACTCAAAACAGACCAGGGAGTCCACCTACTCCTATTCCGATGAATTAGTTTACTGTACACTCTGACCTTGAAATTGAGACTATGAACTCATTTTCATTCTCTATTATTATCTCAACTAACAATGCTCTGACTCAGCTATCGAAAGCCAAATTAAATTGATTACAAAGGGTTAGATGGCAACAGGTCCCAACATACAGCGTTTACTCCCATAGACCAAGACGTGGGAAATAGAGAACGGGGACGTTTCCACTGGGGGGACTCAGAAGGTTTTGTGGACGTTTGAGCGTAATATGAATCCTTAAGGTTTTCAGGTTAGCCGTCATGACCATTACAGGGGAGGGAGGGGTGGTATGTGGAGGGAGGGAGGGAGGGGTTGTATGTGGAGGGAGGGAGGGATGGTATGTTGGAGGTAGTACCTATACCGAGATTTTGAACAAAATCTATTTTTGTGGACGAAATGCCAAAATCGTAAGGCTTACACCTTTGTAATTTTTCGACCAAAATATACTTTTCTCTCACAATTGAAATTTAAGGTGTTTATCTAATTAAGTACTTACAGAATAACACATTAACACTAAAATCGCACTTTAGAAACCCATAGTCGGCGAGTAATTAGCATTCAAACATGACATTAAATTTTCCGAGGTGTATAGAGGGACTTTACCATCTATACACTTTACCTGTACATTGGGAAATACAGTACAAGGGATTTGAAGAAAAAACAAAGGAAAATATTTTGTTTATTTTATTTTGTGCAAATTATAGGAAAGACAATGTAGTCAGAGACAATACTCCAGTGACTAGACAGATTAAGTACTAAAGGAATAAGCATGTGTGTTTGTTTAATGTATTTCATAGAATAAAAAAAAAATCAAGTGGCTATATCCAGGGTATAAAATACATTGTAAGTGAAAGGTTTAAAAAGTACTCCAGTTTGACAAGGGTCTTATAATCTTTAGGTATTAGGAAAATATCATTACTACTTAGTTTAATGGAAGCCTATGTAATGTGTCATAGAAAAATTAATTGTTGTTTGTCACAGTTAAACCTCATTTTACCAAACTTTGTAAATGGCAGGTTAAGTAGAGATGATCTTAAGATGATAGTTTGGATTTATATTTAGAAAAACCGATTAATACTAAATCTGGGGAACTCGGAGCAAATTCAGAGATATTTGACGAAGAATCTTGAAAAAATACCTTAATTTAAATAAAAATGAGTCACCAGCCTCTTAACTTGTCTCCAAAATACTACCTTATACATAAACAAAGATCAACCAAATCAAAACACTTCAATTATGTGTATTATCCGGTAAGACGAGGTTCTACAGTATCACAAATATTACCAACTGACGGTACACTATATCGACTGATTTATTTCAAGTGGAATCACATGGATATTAATCCCTGGAAAAATATTACTATGATAAGAAAATGGTTTCCTCCTTCTTTGAGTAGTAAGTTCTAAGATTTCCTGTTTTGCTCAGAATAGTAAGTTCCCGGGACCCTTATAAAGTTGTGGAAGTTGACCCTTTTACATAATAATAAAATCATTTCCGAGTGTCAGTACAGCTAGAGGCAAAGATATGAGAGAGAGAGAGAGAGAGAGAGAGAGAGAGAGAGAGAGAGAGAGAGAGAGAGAGAGAGAATGTGTACCCCTTTGAAACACACTTAAGACCTGGGATGATGAAAGGAGATTTTTCAAAGGCCAAGATATTCAGAGACTGAGGCCATAGACAACCGAACAAGCTGAAAGTAAATATTGAAATGTAATATTATGTATCTGCCATTTCTGACCATGAAGCCAAGTATCTAATATTATGTACTTACTTACTACTCAAAGTTTTTATATTACGATTACAATACTTAGAAATCAGTTTATCATGATCAATATTTCTTTAACAAACTGTTTCCTCTGTCTACAAGGTATTCTGTGCACATAAATGCTCTAAAAATGCATCATTCCATAGGCAGTAACACTTCTACATTAAATTTTACGAGATCTACTATAATACTTTGCTGGCAAGAGTTACGAAGGCATACAATAATATTATAAAATGTGCTGTGTAATTTGAAAACTGGACACTTAAGGCACTAAAAGTTGAAAATCTACAGGAGGTCCCACTGACCATGACCGGCAATAAGCATCAAGCACCATCAGACCAACACATCTAATCTGTATATCCATTACACTATGTAATACAAGGATGCACTGTAGTTATCCAAGAACTGAAATTTAATCATTTTTGTTTCATAAAAATTTCCTTAAGATCAACAAAATCTCAAACATAAGAGTTATACCATTGTCTGAAGTGCCAATTAAGAGAGAGAAAAAAAACCCACTAAGATAGAAATCAATATCACAAAGTAAACTTACTATGTACTTAAATCCTGTTTTATACAGTACTGTATTAAGAGGCTAAACTTGAATATAAAGTCAATATACAGCACTTAGACACAGCATCATCAGGAAAACATATAATACCCCTCCCCCTCCCCTTAAACTCATTGATTATAAAATTTGGTTATTTTCTCCTCCTTCACTTCTATTTTTGTGCAGAATCTTCGCCCTCTGTCCTTGTCATATTGTAGGTTCTCACTCAACTGCAGCATTCGTCTCGGCCACCTGTGCCTTCATGTCGTCGTAGCTAACCAGCCCCTGCAGCACAGAGTTAAGAGAGATTACTTTAAGATAATAATATTCAGTATTTAATTACTTAGGACACTGCTTGGAGAAGATCATTCGGTGAAACAGAGGTAATGCCAGAGGTGTATAATATTGAATTTCATATAATATTTAGATAACAGGAATTAGATGGCTTAATTATTGGTTCAAGAATGTTATTCAGTTTGTAAAGTACCCTTAATGTTTTTTTCATCAATCAGTCAACTAATTAGTACTGTAATAATCTCCAGTGTCCTTCAGGTGTGAATATTATCAAGAACATAATCTTGTCCAAACATGGAAAACTTATTTACTTAAAAATGTTCCAATCTATATAACAAACATACAAAAACATTCCCTTTAATTACTACTACAGTATTGCAAACTAAAATTAACACTCAGTATTGGACATAATATATCTAGTACTACTGTATACTATAATAAAAACACAACTTAAACAAAGTAAACTTAACTTAAAACAAACTATGCTGGCACAAGCAACAGACTAAGCATAACAAGTTGCCCAATTACCAGACTTAAAAAGTTAATTCCTCAAGCATAAATAAATACTGTACCGTAGTAAAATCACGAGCAAAGAAATGAATAAGCACATGATGAAGCAAAGAACAGAAATCCTTAGCCACCTCAATACTAATCAATATTGCACCGGTAAAATCTATATTCAAAGACAAGCCTTCTTTAACCACCCATCACCAGGACTACTCTACCACCTTGACGGATTGTGTGTCATATGAAGTACTGTACTGAATTTAGTGTTATGTTTTTTAATCTATATTTTTTATCATTTTCACCACTCATCAGCTCAACTGGACATTTGAGGGGACTCCGGGAAACCTGTGGTGTTTGGGAGAGTCACACTGCATAGCGCCCTTCTCACTTGTATCTGGACCAAGCAGGATCCGGACCATTGACATATTGGTGGGAGAGACGCATGTTACCACTGTCTGTCACTGCTAAATTATATGTCCTTTGAGTTTGAACATCACTTAAAATACCAAAAAAGTATGTTAAACAACTACTGTACTGTGTTATAATGTAAAATATATACTGTACTGATAAGACCATAATATATACAGTTTACTGATAAGACCAGATTCACCCTGTAACATTACAGCATAGGTAGGGTATTCACTGATCAGCTACTGTACTGCACTTTTCATATGTTAAACAGTATTACAGTACATTTAAAGTAAGTGGTTTGTTCCCTCTTGTGCCTTTCTTCTTCCTGTTCATCTATACTGTACTTGTTTGGGCAACTCTTTCCTTTTCCAGAAGTTACTGCTTTTAAGCACACCAGAACAGTGACAACTCTGGGTGACAAATTGGTATGAAAAATTTTTCAGCAAATGTTTTGAATACAGTATTACTTAAATCTTTAACTCAGAAGGATGTATATGTGCAAGCATAGTCAGCAGCTAATATGTCTAGGAACAGTTTCTGCATTGTTGTAATCCCTTGAATCTTGGAAGGAATAAGACAGTTAACAATATAAAGATGCAATCCTAAAAAGAAAAACTATTATCCTACAGTTATGAAAAATATGATAATTTTCCTTTATATCTGATGTAAAACAATAATATCTAAACAGAAGCATTAAATGGTTTGATGGACAAGCTATACACCCAATTTGTCTGTTGCTACCAGTACCAACCACCGCTGTTCAAACTTGCCGACAATAGAAGAGAGGATTGTCAAGGCAATTCTAACGCAAGAAAAAACTCGATTAGATCCACTTCAGCGCATTTGAAAATTGATAAGCATCTTCAATTGTAAAAACAACTCATCAGTGTAAACTATGCAATGATCCAGAGGATAAAAAGACATTGTCTGAGGTTGGTTTGTGTGAGTCAGGCTTGCAGATAAACAGAGAGCATATACACATTTCATTTCATTTCATTGGTCCAATAGCTGCAAGTGGATAGGTTCATAATTTAATTACTACCCAAGACTATAAAGACCTCATAGATCATTAAAAGAGGAAAAAAAAAAAAAAGAGGACTGGCCGCATACATGTGATAATAGGATACAAACCACATAATTATAGTCATAGTGGAACTTCACTTTATTGGACCAATCATGAGGAAGGTTGGTCTAATAAAGCCATTTTTTTACAATAAACCCGACACCAGACCTTCTGCTGGGAATATTGGATGTGGCCCAACATATGAAAACGATGGTATGGATCAACCAACAGGATCATAAGTGTACTTCTCTCCTCTCAAATACATAAAGTCTCAAAAAACTGAGTCTGATATAGTAATGGATACAAACACAATGTTAAATCCTGGGTGTACTAAATAAAGAAATGTTCTTCAGATAATTATTGTACCGGTATCCATTTACCACCAAGGAAGTCTTCACAGAATATCACAATTTTTCTTTTTCTTCACAAAATGCCGAAGGTAATTTGGTATGTCTAATGTTATCCTGTACTTATATGTATCATCTTCAGGCAGTATGGGATAATGAAGCCCATACTGTCAGGATTTTTTACTGATCTAACCGAAACAGCAATATGGTTGATATAGTACGGTTACCGAGCGGCATTAAATAACCATCAGGGTTCGGAACTGTGCCATAGTTAGAGAAAGGTTTATGGTTATATCTGGGACGTGATTTTACCTCATGGCCGAAGAAAAATAAATAAATTTCACAAGGTTCCTACGTTCAAAAACTGTTACATGTCATTTGTCCACGTGAATAATCAGATTGTTAGTGCTGCCACCAGTTAAGTAAGGACTGCCTACATACAAGCAACTTATATCTCTTTAGAACCAAAGTACTTTCTATGACTAAACTGAAAAGCATTTGTGTTTTAATTTTCTAGTTTCCTTCCATACACTGTACCTGTATTATATCTACAATTTTGAGTTATCGAATGAATATATACAAGCCTGTGGGTCCTCGTGGGGCAGCAGATATTGTATTTCCACAATTTTGAGATCTTGCTTACTAATGGCTCAGATTTTGAGTCACCTTTAATTCCGGACTCAAAGGATTAATGGCAGAATTTCTAACCTAACAGGACAAGTTAAAGTTCCAATACTGAGAAATGTTCGTAGTATAATCCAACCTCACCTATAGTGTAAACAAAACTTAATAAACCTGAAAAACTAAGAAAATATAATCCACAAAAAGAAAACTAAAGAAAACAAGTAATAGGAAAACAACCCTCAGAGTACAGTAAACCCATAGAGTACAGTAAACCCATAGAGTACAGTAAAATCACAGAGTACAGTAAGCAAAGTTCATGCAAAACTATCAGAACAGGTATTTAGTCCAAGTTTTATAGTCATGCTTTAGTATTGTCATTTAGGCAAATTCTGGATTATTACACCAACAAAAACATCAAAATCCTTCTGGTTGTAGAATTAACAGAATAAAAGATCTGCCGAGAAGGAACAAAATACTACTTCACTAATGTATTTTATTTGCTATTATTAAAAACTTGTGTACTAGAATATTATTACATCTTTTTTTCACTTTCTAATGTTCTAAAACTTTTACTTTGTTATATAAAACAATTACTACCATAAGACATTGAATTCGGTAACCAGGAAGACTTTTTTTTCTTGGTCATATAACATCAGATAGACTTTGTGTTTATATTAAGTTAACTCTTCAATGTTCCTTACACTAACATCTATTGGTAAATCTCACAAAATCTTTACGTCACCATTATCTTTGTGTAAAAAAAAATCCATCTATCCACTGCAGATCTACCATTTTATTTTAAACCTAAATCCCAAAAACTTTTACTCACTTGGTAATGACGAGTTATGTATTGTCACCTTTTTCTGTTGATAAAATATAATCTAACTACTGACTATATCCCAATCAAGTCAAAACAATATTTACTGTGGTTAAGCAATACAGTACATAAAAGCTATTCCAATGCAGTTTCTCTATGTTAATATTCACAGCCCAGGATAATGTGTGCTCGATCCTGGAGTACTGTAAGTCTCCTTCGTGCAGTCACATAATATTCAGTCCAAATGCAGATCCCGAGCAAGGCAGGAGCACTACTTGGGCTCACAAACTACTAGATTTTCAGCATCACACTACACAAATAAGAACAAAGAGGATACTGAAGGTGCAACATAAAATTATCACTAATTCTAAATGTAAAATCAACCGACAATCACACATTCCAGTAGCACAAAGAAATCGACAAAATCTAGACGAATTTAGCGACAGTAAAACTCACTCCGTCCGTTATATAATACCTTTTGTTCTATTCATTCTTAAATAAGTGATTAATAGCTGTGATTAGTAGGCATTAGTTGTTAATATGTTACACTTTGAGCTAACCATTCTAAACACATACAGTATAAACCTGAGCCTGCATTAGTGAGGCTGGGGTGAGGAGTGACCACGGGGGCACCAGTCATGTTTATGAAGTTAATCCAAACATTTATAATACAGTACACCATTTGCCTTTCATGTGCTGATGCCATAAATCAAAGAAAAAATTATTTACTGATGATTATTAAATTATTTCTTTATAATTTTTAACCACATATCTCCCTGTATGTCGAGTTAACAATGGCAAGTCAAGTCTCGAGGGCATAAGAAGGCAGAGTGTAAAAGAAAAAGGCAGCTACAAACTCTTCACACCAGCAGGAAGAAAAACATTTAATTAATATACTAACATTCTATATTATTTCAATTAGCTTCCCCATATTTAAAAAAATCTTTAAATATGAAGATTTTGGAATTAAATTCTATATCCCCAAAAGCCCGAAGCTTTCTAGCACCTACACAACCTTACAGGCTTATGACTTGCTAAGCTCTACATTCAAAGTCAACTTTAGCTTTCATCTCTTTTTATTTATATTGTCTTTCTCATATACTGAGTGAAAGCCCTGTTGTAGCATGTCCACATGCACACACATACAGTACAACCTTGGAAATCCAGAAATCAGTTATCTGGAAATCTCGGAGAACTGGGACCTTTGGAAAAGATTAAATCACTGATCAAACTTTGGATCTAATCAGTCGTCAACTGGTTTTAGAGTGTGGCAGTGCTTGTTCTATAATATCATGGTCCAACGTGAACATCTCAATCTTAAGATATGTTTCAAATTCTGTAGAGTGCTGAACATTTGCCAATACCTTCACAGTTTAGTTGTATAGAAATGTATATTTATATTTCAGTTATAAAATATAGCCATTTGTGCCAACTTCCAAAGGCAACACCAGTCATACTATGTTACAAGTAATATTGTGGCCAAGGCATCATACCTGTGTATCCAGATCTTCATCAACTTGGTGGACAATAATTGGTTCTACTAAATGTACTCAGCGCTCTGTAACTGTACTCAACTCGATCTGCTCAAGGCTTGTTCTCTCAAGTTTATATTTATGAGAGGTTCAAATGAAAAGTTTATTATATCTTTACAAACAGTCTTAAAACACAATACTGTACAGATGTATCTATTGCCTTTTCTTCCCATTCTCTCAGATAAGTGAAACACTCAACTTCCTCCATTCCATCCCCAACCTTGTCCTCTACTTATTTTCATCACTTTACTTTGATTATATCCACTGTTAATTTCCTCTTTTTACACCCAACTCATTCACAGATGTTTATAAAATTTCTTCCGAATTGCCCATTACAGAATCATAATCTACAAACAACAGTTGCGTCTTGAATCACCCCCCACTTACATCCCACCTTATTATTTACTAAACTCACACCCTCTCTGCCACTCTTGCTTTCGTCTGGCTTTCTACTCCATTCATGAAAATATAACAACTCCCACTAGAGATCGATTATCCTCTTCCCGACAAACTTGAACAATTTTACACTCCTCCCATAAAAACTGAACAATATCCAACTATCCACCAATTATTCTATATATTTTCAATACTTCCTACTCTAAAATAAGCTTCTTCCCTTCTTTCAGTTTCCTTCTCTCAGTCATTACATATCTTGGATACTTATCATCCTCAGTATTTCCGTTCTATCTCCCATCTTTATCATTTATTGGTGATCCCATCCATTCCTGATGTTTATTTATTCTTAAGTTCACCTTAAAGCCAATTTAACTTTATCCTCAACAATAAATTTTCCATTTTTTGGGGCTCTGACCTTATTGAGTCCACCACATCTGTCTCTCTCTCTCTTTCTCATATACTATGCTGTAGTTCAAATTATTCAACTCCATCTCCCCTTGACCTCCTCTTTCATTCTTGGCTGCCATTTTCATTTGTTCTCTTGGATCTCTCACCCTACCTAATTTCCATTTCTTATCTGATTATGTGAGGCATAATTTCCCTATTCTCTTTACTTTCCTTCTCATCTCCCATTATTCCTTTCTTCTTTCAACACTTTGTGATTGATCTTCATCTGCCCTTTTCTTTTATTTTTTTTAGTGAGCACTGCCAACTTCTGACCCCATCATTCATTATATACTGTGCTTAAATTTATATACTGTATATACAAATATCAGGAGTTCAATGCACCCAATGGCTTACAGTATGACATTTAAAATCCTGGAGATTCTGGATCCTCATTCATAAAGAAACTAAAGAGTTCATTCTGCACATTTCTCTCTGGATTTGTGGCAAATGGCATATCACTATGTAGTAATTACAAATTATTTACGCAATTGGCTTCTAAAACATGACCCAAGGTTTGCGACGTTATTAGGAGGGAAGCTTTTTTGTACCGAAAAGGTTAGTATGTCTGAGGTTCCTTGGCTGATCTGGCTTACTTTACGCTCATTGGCAACTGCAACAGTTAGAAGTCTTTTGTTTCTTTTCAGGTTCTTCTCCAGCTTTGGGGAGCTGATCTTTGGCAACTTTTTCTTCTCCAGCTTTGGGGAGCTGAATTTTGTCAACCTTTTCAGGTTCTTCCTCAGCTTTAGGGAGCTGAACTTTAACGGTCTTTTTAGACTCTCCTTTCGCACTAGGGAGAATAGTTTTTTCTATGTTTTGAGACTTCTCGGCACATCTGGGAAGCTGCTGCAACAACCACCAGGTTAGTCATCACAATCTATTAAATTTATGAGTCAAATACACTTATTAGGAATGATTCATTGTGAGTTGTGATCCTCCTACAACTACACTGGAGTCCAGGAATGTGGTTAGACATGACTGTATCATCTGTTCCAGAGAGATCATATCTGGTGTCAAAAGATTTAGTATGAGGGCATTAGTGTAACTCTCAGGTGCTGCCCTCTTAACACTACCAATACTCATACGACTCTACTGCTTACGAGTCTCACCAGTAACTTCAGGCAGACTAAAATACACATGCAGGGCTACAACACTGCTCTAATACTAATAATCATCACCGTATTTCTAGTTATAATAATGTAATCCCCTTAGCATTCAAGGTAGGCAATATTAAGGGGATACATAAGATAATAAATTTTAGCATTTCCTTGAATCTCTTCCCAACATGGAACAGAGGACCACATCTTATCCAACAAAATTCAGGAACAACACCACACCTACATCTGCCCAGCCTAACTGCAGCAGAATAATGCCTTGGGGCAACATGCACTACAGGCAGAGCAGTTTGTAGATTAAGCTACAAGCAATACCACCTATCAAAACACAACGCACATCACAGTACGGCAAGCCGTCTAATCCACCTTCTGCAACGGAAATAAGCAAAGATATTTAGTCTTGTTTATAGATACTTAATGCTTGATTGAATTGTAATTATAATATAAATGCTGGAATAAGGAATATAGTTAACAAAATTTATACAAAGCATAAGAACTAATTTATAGTTAATACTGAATTTGGAAAAAGGTAATGCATAAATTTAGACAAAAGTGATGAGAGGGGCAGCATGCTATGTCATCATAACTTGATAATTGAAAACTAAATTATAGCTTTTAAACTGTCAAGATTATATCATTTAACTCCTTTAAAGAAGAGAAAAGCTTTAGTCCCATAGGCTTAAAATGTAGTGAAGATTTCTGAAAGGATTCCATAAGAGGCCGAGACAGAAATTCTGAATAATAACATAAACCAAGACTACGATGGAGATATAAGGACTCGCTTCTCACCCTCCTCCCTAAACATGAATAATTTATCTAAAACTTGATTATTTCCAATTATCACTAGATATTCTCAATAATTTATTTCTAAACATCTATTTAATATAATGTCACAAACTTCTCATACCTCGCTATTGATGCGTCTATCGTTAACTAAACTCGTGGAAGTCGGATACGCACAAGACGTATTCATTTTATAAGTCGGTAAATATTTAATCCACCGTGTACCTTTTTTTATAATTTTCTTGAACTTTTCTTTTATTATCCTTGTTCTCTATGATGGTAAAATCCTACTTCTTATTATTGAGTAAATTTCTTATCTCCTTGTTTATATTTTCTTATCAAATTTGTATTAACCTCAAGTAATGCTTTACATTTATGGTAATAACATCAACTTTATGTCAAACTTACATTTCTTTTTTTCCTTTTTGAGATACTGTATTGTGGTGTATACAGTATTCATGATTAAATCCTAAACAACATTAGAAGTAAATTATATCACATAGCAAGTTGTCCTCTCTTACCCGACTTTAGTTTTAGCCACTCTCTGCTCAATGTATAAACCTTCGCACTTAACTCTAACTGTACTTGTCGATCAACAATAAAATACTTTATAATTATGCTAAGTATGTATCCTCATACTGTATATGACTATACCCTTTACACGCTAACCTGGCCCATAAGCCACGCCCTTCCTCTATAGCTACAAAGAGCTGATTGGTTCCCCTGAGCGTCTTATCTTCCCCCATATTGCGCATGTATGTGCGTATTTATATCAACCTTTTATGATAAATATTTAAAAATTTCTATCATCCTCTCTCAAGTGCTAATGCATTGAAATCATTTGCATTTTGATAGTTCAGATATTTAACATTATTTTAGATAATAACATGTCTGTTTACCAATTGTGAACACATTTAGTTTGAATTTTATTATGAACCAATCAGCTATTAGTATAGAAGAGGGGCATGGCTTACAGGCCAGATTAGTGTGGAAATACTATAGTTTGCTACATTACGTGAATAGTTCGCTACATTACGTGAATAGTTCGCTACATTACGTGAATAGTTCGCTACTTTACGTGAATAGTTCGCTACATTACATGAATAGTTCGCTACATTACATGAATAGTTCGCTACATTACGTGAACAGTTCGCTACATTACATCAACAGTAGAGCTACCTACATTAATACCATCACTGTTTCATAAAAAAAAAGTATCTAATCTTTCTTTCCTATCAACAACCTACTATACCCTTACACTACTGCTATCCTCTATTTTATACACCAAGTGATATATATATATATATATATATATATATATAACTACTGTAATGGGACATAAATTCTCCCCAACGGTGCTTTTGTTGTGATAAGAGGAACACCCATCAACACCTACCTGCCACATGTCTGGGTTCCAGGCAGGGAAGATGGACGTGAATGCTGCCGGCTCCTCTCCCTGGTTGATGCGCAGGATCACGGTAGCGTCTAAGGTGCGCTCAGTCGGGTCGGTCTTAATGTAGTTCTGTAGTAAGAAAAGCGTGGCATTCATTACAGTAAGGGTTCTATGAAATAATCCTTGATGATCAGGGTTGTGTATAAAGAACATTTAAGCCTATTGATTTGTAAAGTTTAATAGCAATCAACTGCATTTTTACTTTTTTAATTTAGATAAAATGAATCTGTTATCAAGTATGTTGCTATCTCATTTACTTACATAGAAATTTTGAAACTGAAATATCTCTCAAAATCATAAACAATGTAACCCCCCTGCATACAAAAAGTCAATAATCTTGCCTCTCAGTCAAATTTACTTCAGAAACTTTTATCTAGAGATTGAAAAGATACTATGAACAGCACCAACCACACAAGTTATCACAGAATGTAAGATATAAATTTCCTGTTTACCAAAGTTATATCTGAAGACTTATCTCACTCACAATCGCCAAAGAAGATAAAGTAAAGTTATCTCACCTCTGCCATTGTGAAGGCTTTCTCTTTCTCCTGGTCATCTGAACCTTGTCCCACCCAAACATATACTTCATCACCAGAGTCCAGCACCATAACATCATCTTCATTCAGATCCTGTTGGGAGGACTTGATCTCTTAACAACAAAAACTTTAAAAATCCTAGAATATCAGAGCATTAATAAATAATCATCAAATCCAAAGCAATTTATATTATGATTGTCCTTAATGCCGATCTCTCATTATTTTTATATATCTTAAGTTGTAGTATAAATGGATTTAGACCTTGTACATATATATTACATTATAAAAAAAACCCATTTTTTCCAAGTATATCGCCAAATATTTTGATCACATCTTACCTCCTGGGCAAAGTCAGACATCTCATTAACCCTGAGGCAGCCAGCAGGGGAGATGGTGCAGTGGAAGAGTCTGGGGTACAGCAGGGGCCTGTCCAGATCACGAGCAGTCTGGTAGTCACCCTTGCCTCCAAGACCACCCCAGAAATCATCATCTTCCTCTCCTTCAGCAACAGTCTTATAAAATATGACAACACACTAAGCATCATGGAAGTAAGATCTTTCCACATCAGGATTTAAAAATATTAAGAGCAACATAGAGTTTCCACATCTTTCACTGTTAGTTATTCTCTCAAAATGTTATAACAGATGTGTTCTGCTACAGTGGTCATATCTATAGTACATAATGCTAGCTTTAAAACAATATATACAGACAAGCATAACTGAAAATGTGAAGACTGTACAACTACTCACCACCATGTCACGACCTGGAGACACCAACTCGACGACCTTTTCACCCATAGCCTTCTCCTCTTCACTTGCTCCCTGAGTTGAGAGAAAATCTTAATACAGTAGACAAATCTATATTATAAACATATTTTCCTGTTGTACATACGAATTAAACATACACAATTTTCCCCAAATATGAGCTAAGTACTTCACACAGTATTTTGATAACCTCCTCAGAGTTTATATTCATTTTACATTAGCAAAATTAAGTTTAAGGTGATGCAAACAACTTAAAATAAATAAGTTACGACGTTCTATACAAATTACAACACTGTAATTTCCATACAACTTCCTTCGGTGATCTTGTGTTGATATTTTTCTCTGCATATTGGAAAGTGCATTTTAATAATCCATCAGTTTATAATGATATGTATTTTCCACCTCAACACACATCCTCTCACTAGCCCTGGCTTTTAGAATCATCAGTATGGACGATACACTGCGTTTATCATCCTGTCTATATGAGAAAATAAAACAATTGGAATACCTGGACTGTCACAAACCTTGCCAATCCAGAGGTAAGTCTTCCCTGGGGTTTCCAAGACAAAGACATCGTCGGAGTTGAGAGAGCCAGCTACCTCAGTCTGCTGGATGGCACGGGTATCGAAGTCACATGTCCCGCGCACCTGAAGCACAACCACAGATACTGTATCATGCCGTGTACAGAGAATAGGATACACTGTACTGGTAACAATGTGTCTACAATGACTTTCTTCTAGAGTTTATGTGAAACTAATGTGACAAAGTTAATAGATTATGTTGGTAGAAGGAAAGGTCTTTGATCCTTGATAATTGACTGAGAAATTTGTGCCTTAGTATCATACTTAAATTCAAATCTTATTTTTCCTTATTTTGGTGATACTTATATACAAGAAATTAGCGGTTACACATTTATATTATACCTGTATTCCCTAATTACAGTATAGTGTATACTTTTATTATTAAGCCTAGAATAAACTCCCCAAAAAGAATATGAGCAATATAAATAAAAACAAGCATTATACTGCACAATAATCCCTAATCAACAACAGTGCAGTATATTGTACCAGGTTTTAATACTGTATAATAAACTTTTTCTTAAGTAAGGCTTCCATCCTCTGATTATATTTAAACTTAAGCTGGATACAATAATACTTTAAGCTTGTCTCTCAGGGTTCACTTACGCTACCCTACCCTGCCCCAGAAGACCCAACCCTTACCAACCACGGGAGAACTTGAAACTCCTGCTGTTGGCGAGTGATTGCTGTAATTCTTTATATCTTAGAAAATACATATCTTTAAAATCCTAATACTATGTTTTTTATAAAAGACTCGGTTCTTACCCGGAATAGCCTTGTGCCGTCAACATCATAAGTGTCATGATCATGCACATTCTTGAAGCCAGAAGCCTTACCGCCGAGGAAAATGACCATACGACCTGGAGATATAGACAGTGTTCATACGTGACATCATTATAAAGAAAGAAAATAAACGTGGGTCAAATTATGCCGAAACATCCTCCTCAAATAAACCAACTTCTCTCTTATCAGATATTAATTATTCACCCAAAACATCCACAACATTTGCTGAACTTACCCTTGAAAATTCTGAGGAAGTGTGCCGGCTCATACCCCTGAACAACACGAACTTGAACAGCCTTGCCACACAGTTCATTATCCAGGCGGACAGTGTGGATGGCTGAAGAGGCCTTCTCGTCCTGGCTACTGGCACAACCCTAGACAGAAGGAAATGATAACTGATAAGAGATAAGGATACTAGAGATGACCTATGACGGTGTGTCTAATGAGATAGAACTTGTTTGGTATATGTCTCAAACAAGTTTTCCTAAATTCTACCTTAATGCAGATAAAACACTTTAATATATACAGTACAATACACAACAAACACACAATACATCATTCGTATATAAAAAGATTAGAACTAAAACTACAATAATTTTCTCTACAGCTCATTGATCAGGTGAAAAGAAAGACTGTTCTTACCTGCCAAAAGTAGAGGATGTAGCGTTCGTTGCCGTTAACCTCATAGGTGTACTTCAGGACGTATGAATCACCACCAAAGAAGAAGCCATGAGTGCTTTCATCCACTGGTTCAAGCTCAAAGTTCTCAACGCGCCAAAGTTCCGTCTAGAACATACGGAAAAATTAGCCAAATGTACATTTAAACTGGTGTGTGTGTGTGGGTGTGTGACTTGAGAGGTGCCGTAGAGAGAGTTATATTTTATACATGGTAATAAATATAAGAGGTTTGAGGGATGTAATAGGTTTTATGGTTTCAAAATCAAGACAATTGAAGATTTTTGTGGAAATTAACTAAAAATATTCAGGAATCTCTCCATAATTTACCCAAAGAAAATTAATGAAAAATTTGCATTCATTTTCTTTGGGTGTAGTTGAATAATTACTTAGATTCAAATTCACTAATGTTGTGTTCAGTAGATGTAATACAGTATATATATATAAATCAGTACAGTATATATAATCTTATGAACATTATTTGCACTCTTCATTGGAAAAAGACAATGTACCAACCTTGCCAGAACCATTATCGGGCATAAAGCCAAAGGCCGGACCAGCATTCTTCTGCAACAAACGGCGCTTCTCTGCATGCAGGGAGCTAACGTCGAAGTCTGTCTCTGTAGCAGACACTGAAGAGGGAAGCATTAGTGTTAGGGTATGTGCCAGTTTGGCAACAGTGTATGGGTCCACCAATGGCGGCCTCGTAAGTTTAACAGTCAGTTCCGGCTCAGCCTCAAGCTGTGTGGACATGTCTGTTCTCCCTGGTCACCTTCACTAATAAACAGACTGATGTGTTATGCGTAGTTGGTTAAGTGCTCTACATTATACTGTTTGAAGTTCTCTTACATTTCTTTTGTTATGTTATGTTTATTTGTGTGAAACCAATTCCTGTTTATTCTGTTTATTACAGATCTATGGATACTGATGTTGCATTAAGTTGAGTAAAGCCTCCCAGTGCTTACCTTTGTTTTCAGAACACAGACTATGGACGCGGCCTTTCATTGTCCCCCAGGTTCGCACCCTAACATGGCGCAGTGTACTTCTACGGGTGGCCCAGAGGGAGCGTTGCCGACGTCTACAGTGGCGCTCCCAGACCAGCACCATCGGAGCGGTGAGGAACGCACTCCACACGTGGTCATCAACGCTGCCCAGTACCATCGCCACAGAGCAACGGCGGCTTACATGGTGTTGGAACCAGTCTGCTGTACCCTGTGCCCCAACGGCAAGCCCAGGCATGCAGGGCACTCACCTGCCTCGCCGGTGGCCCCGGGCAAGGCTCCCACCGAATTCAGAGCCTGGGCATTCAGGGTCGCCACCTACAGCTATGGATGCAACTGGCCACAGGCTCTGACAGCAGGCTACGTCCGCCTTCTGTGTGACACGGAGGTGCAGCAGTGCATTGACGTGCGAGTGAACAAGTATGTCTTTGATAACTTGACCGTGGAGGAAGCCTTAAGGGCTGCAGAAAGTGTTGTTGTAGGCCCAAAGTGCATTGTGGGTGCATGGGCAGACTTTTTCGCATACACACAAGAACCCGGCGATAACGTATCCAGGAATGTAGTGAGGAGCAGGTTGAAGGCTGTGGAGTGCAGATTTCAGTGCCCCGCATGCGAGTCTAGCTTGGACGACTACATGCTAGAGAAAAAACTAGTGATGGGCTCGTTAACCCCAGTAAGTGTTGCTCAGGCTCCCACCTTTGAAAGATTTGGGCGACGTTATAAGTGCATGAGTTAGCGGAGAAAACCGCTTTCATGTCGTGTGAGGGATCAGTGGCGGGCACCGGATCCCGCCACTTTAAACAAGTGACGCCGTCGCCTAGCAACGGCGGTACTCCTCGCGTCCAACCTCAGTGACATTGCCAAACGTGCAGACATGACAAATGTGCTGGCAACCAGAAGTGCCCCGCGCTGCACTTAGCCTGTTACAAGTGCGGCCTGGAGGGACACCTCACACGTGCCTGTAACTCACCAGTACAACCCAGCGCCCACGCAAGCACCTCGGGCACGGCTGTTGTCACGGGCCTGACGAAGGACACGGCCAGTTTAACGGTGTTGATCAGCAGCAGCGGGGCGGAGGAAGGACGGCAATTGTGCGCACTTAGGCTTGACCCACAACACCTGGACGGAGCCCACGGCACAGTAAACCACATTGCCGGAAGGGGCGTGAACATACTCAGGAACAAGGAATGCCAAGTCACCGTGGGACGTGCCACAACCAGGACGCGCCTGTACCTGTCTTTGTCTGTGTGCAGAGGGCTTGGCCTGGTGCCGCACAACTTCCCCATCGTACCTACAGTAGTTGGTGCCACGGGACTCATCGAAGAGGAGCCCAGCCCCCTTGTCTGACCTGCGTGTTGGGGTATGTGCCAGTTTGGCAACAGTGTATGGGTCCGCCAACGGCTCAGCCTCCAAGCTGTGTGGACATGTCTGTTCTCCCTGATCACCTTCACTAATAAACAGACTATAGACGCGGCCTTTCATTGTCCCCCGGGTTGGAACCCTAACAATTAGTTACCTAAATCATGTTTCAAAATTTCTGTATCTTAGCCATGTATTCTTTCAAATCCATATACATTACAGTTAGTACAGTACTCAATTAGTGAAGGTTTGGTTTACGAAAATCCAAATTTATGATTTGACTTACGAATGAAAAATCCAAATTAATTTTTTTCTTCTTTGTCATTTTCATAATAATTTCCATAGTAATAATGAAAATATACAAACATAAGGCTTTTTTTACTACCATTATGCTTACTTTATATCTCTTATTTCATTATTTTCAAACACTTGTAATGTTATTAAGTCCACAAACAATCCTTCAATGCGTCATCAGTTTCCTACAATCACGATAACGTCATTTCATTTTCAAATTATGTTCTTCTTAAGCTCAAGCAGATCAATTGAAAAATACACATGCATGTAAAAAAGACTCGGTATTCTGTAAGCTTTATATTGCAAAATCACATCAACACACTTCTTGAGGAAACATCATTAAATGCCGACACACAATCGCGGTAGATTATCCTCATACATCTCGACACTATCATGGTTATATAGTAATGATGCAATGGTGCTACTATAGAGTTCGGTCTACACGGCTATCCCTGCCCTAGCCTACCATAACCTTACCTAAAAATATTAAATCACTAAGAAAACTTTGATAGTACACATTCTAAAGCAGAGGACAAACTGTAGACTGTTGTGTATAGTGTAAGTATGATGTAGACCACACACTATGGTAGCACCAACATAGCTAGTTACTGTGTCTTTATTATTTGTAGATATCACTAAGCAAATCAGTTCCGTTGTGGTTTACAGAAGAAAACCAAATGGATTTTTATGGCTTTTGTTGTGGAAGGGAAGTAGAAAAGCAGAACACACTTTATACAGCAGCGAGAATATTGTAAATGAATGACAATGAATAGAAAATGTGTGTAAGTTTATTCACACACTTGTAAATTTAGGCATCCAATGGGAAACAGGAAAAACTTTGGGAAAAAATCGAGCTTAGACACACAATTTCACACAATTTCAAGCAGAAGGGAAATAGTGCATTCGTTTGATAGCCAAGCCAAATGTGTAGGCTTCTTTAACCTTTCTTTTGTTGTGTGTGTGCTTTTTCCAGTGGGTGGTGTGTAGTAATGGTGTGACTGCGGATTCCACATGCTCTGCCTTGAGTTAAACCTGGGAATTAGCAAATTATATGCAGTACTAAAAAAATTATACAGTATATGCCAACACAACAAACCAAATGGGATGAGATGTGAATATTTAATAAAGCCAAACTTTTAAGTGTAAAAAAAAAAGATGAAAGTACCGGGTGTTAGTTACCGTATTTGCCGACGTATAAGACGAACCCCTATTTTACAAGGATATTTTATGGAGAAAAAAGAATTTAGTACATTTCATCATACATTTATTGAAAGTGATTTTAAAGTGGTTTTGTAGGTGAAAACATATGATTTTGTACATGTAAATACAATATACGTATACCGGAATTAAGTAGGAAATCACATATAGCAACATTATACTAACCCAACTCTACCTCTGATCAGAGCAGCTGTGTGGCTTGTTCATATTTTGGTCAAGAGAATTACCGACAGGATGTGAAACTTGTATTTTTGGCTGTGATATTTTGTGTTGTCGCGATCTACCACCAGGGTGTAGCACCATCGCTATTGTTTTGGCGTCATCGACTCTTTGCAAATGGCTGACTGGCAGCTGAACTTTCTGTTAAATTTCTTTAATCTTTCTATGGTCAATATTCATTTAGATAATAAACAAATGTTTCTTAAAGGTAACACAGTCCTTAAATAATGTAAGACATGTATCTGGTGTGGGTTACGTATGCTGGGGAAAGAGGTACAGTGAAATGATGTGAGCTTCCCTCTGCCGTAAACCCCTACGCACCAGGCTAGGGTAGCGACGGCCGTACCCCCCACGCGGGGTAAAACGAGAAAAATATACTTTTCCCCAATGTTTTTTTCACCTTTATAAATGATAAAACAATAAAAAGGACGCAAGAAAAACTATACATTGTCCCCCTATATTCTTCCGTGGCTCCTCAGTGACGAAACAAACAAGGGGAATGTTTTTTTTTCGTCGAGCGCTCGCTGTCACTACACACTTAAGGGTCATTTTCCTGCTTGCCTTTGTGTCCGAGATGGCCAATAATGCATATATTTACTGATCATAATACTTATTTCCTATAAATAATCCACTTAGAATTTATTCTATTTGCATTACTCTTCATAAGAAGTTCTCAGCGACACACACACACACACACAGTCAGTCATCAGGCTTTATGTTTGGGAGACCACGTAGGTCATACAAATAATTATCGGAATAATAATTCCACAAATAAATACATTTATAACATAATCATAGTATTATTTTCCGGTAATACTACACTAATAAAACTACACTACTTTTAGCAATAATACTTTGATGCAACATAATAAAATGGGCAATGAAAATGAAACAAATAAAAGTAGGTAATTATGTTCAGGAAGCTTCCCTGTGGCCGAGCGTGTGGCGTGACAGGCAAATAGTCACACAGGAACCTGATAACCCGTGCTGGGCATTTAAACTGGTGGGAAAAGGCGTGCATTCTGGAACATCACCCAAGGCCTAAGGGTTAAGCCTATGTAAGCCATTATTTACATCTTCAACAAATTTGCCGTAAGTTTGTGATAATAGAGTGTGATAATTCGTAACAAAATTTTTTGTGCTTAGTGGACTACTGCTCGTCCAAGACTCCCTAGCTAGGCACTTTCGACTACAGTGCTCGGCCTCCCATCTGTAGTATGGGCGCATTAGACGCAGGGTAATTTGTGACACATTCAAAATAATTAAAAATGTGTCTTATACGCCGACAATACGGTACGGTAAGCTGTCAAACCGATGAAGAAAAGTATCACACATAAAGATATCTCAAAATTACAGTACTGTACAGTCATTTCTGCTACAACGCGTGTTTTGTCAACGCGAATTGGTTGTAAAGAGATTGATGAATAGGGGAACACTGTTTGTAAAACGTGAACTTTTGCATACTAATTTTGGCTATAACATGATTCAATCCTCAAGGTTTTGATTCCATCCTCAACATTTTAAGCGTGACGCGGGGTTATACAATGTTTACAGTTCACATTCGACATCACATGTTCAATTGATTTGTGTGTTTTGTTTGTGAAGTGTTTTTTGAGAAGTACAGGTAGTCGTCGACTTACGACCTAGATTGGTTACGGCCGACCGGTCGTAAGTTGATCTGGTCGTAAGTCGGCCTATGTTATAATTACCTTACGTATATTATACTGTAATGTGTAATGATAATATAATCATCTTTAAGTCATATTTTATCAACATTTTCTTTGTTCATTATTGTTACGGTCGTCAGGTTTAAGTAAATCACTGCATACTACAGTACAATTGGTTTATTATTTACACTGGGGCTGGGGCCAAAACTGTCGTACCGCCGGTCGTAAAGTCGAACAGACGTAAGTCGCATAGGTCGTAAGTCGACGACTACCTGTACTCTGTAAATTTTTTTTTTTTTTTTTTTTTTTTTTTTTTTTGCTAATTTAGCTGTTACCCATAAATACTGTATGAAAAGAATAAGTAAAAAAAGAATGTTTCACAGTGTGGACTAATAACGGTTTACACCAGAGCTCTCTGTTTACATCACGTGATCAATTGATTTGCGCGGTTCCTGTCAATTGCTCTGTGAAGTGTCCTCCGTGATTTTTGCTGTTTTCTCCAATTTTGTTGTGTTAGCGATGGATATGGAAAGACAAGGTGAGAAGAATGTTTCTAAGAAGCATTCTGTTGATTGAATTTCTGGTGGTGAACGTAAAAGAAAGGCTATAACACTATTGCTGGAACAAGCTTGAGTGCTAACAAATCTGTGAGATCATGGCCTAAGTAATATGCACCTAACCCCTTTTTCTCCATAAGCCGTTATTTTTATTGCGCGAATTTCTACAACGCGAGGTTTCACAAGAACGCAACTATTGCATTATAGTAGAAATGACAGTACAGTACACACTCAGACTTATGCACACACACAGGTTCCTGAAGCATTATTCACTAAAATGTGAGACTGTGGAGCAAGGATGATGGTGAAGGAGGTGAAGGAGGGGAAGGAAGGGGAGGGTAGAGGGTTAAATTAGTAGGTATCAACTTAAATAATGAGTAAAAGACACACACAAAAATAAGGCCAGTTAATTACCACATCCACAGAGATTACAGCATCACCCAACATATTACAGAGTTCCTCCTATCTGGCACCATAACGATGTAAACAAACTGTGGTAAGGTTAGTGCTAGAGTTAAGATGATGGGTTCTGTACCTGAATAATGTTAGAATAAAGTCGTGTAAACAAAGTGCTTACCGTGCCCACAGCTGTATGAGGGGGATGTTTGGGTGGTGGTGTTGAGTCAGAATGTGGCACAGTATCACCCACCTCACATTGTCTACATAAACATCATCGTATTTGCACTGAAGGGAATCAAGTGAATTCAGGTGCCTATTATACTCATATGTTATATAATGAAAGTATAACCAACCTGCAGACATCTGTCGCTGGGTAAAGACGCGACCAAGTCCAATTTGTTCTTGAGGTTCCCTCCATGTCTTGAAGTAGGCCTTGAACACCGCTGGCTCAGCCTTCTCAACCACACGCTGTACGTTCGTGTATGTGGGATATCCTTTCTTCTCCATATAGCCAGCTTAAAGAAAAAAAATATGATGAATAAATCTTTGCTATCATATCAAGTGACAACCTACATATTTATCCTAGAAAAAAAAAAGCATTGGATGTTCATATGTTGGTAAATGCTGACAATTACCTTTATACAAGTACTGCAGTAAAGAGTTTTGTTGTACAGGTACTTTGAACACTGAAGAAAGTTCAGTAGTTACAACCTAAGGTACAAAAGGAGGCAGTGTAGCCAGCACTGCTCTATACCATATCACTTCCTCAAATAAGGTGTTCATTCACAACTGACTTTACTGGGGGTGAACCAAGTGTAAGCCAGTGACCCTTAAGGCTGAAGGCAAGTGCTATATCCACTCTGATGGTGTACTACCTTACACGATTCTAAATAAAAAAAAAAATTAAATACATTGAACAAACATGAAAACAAACACACACCTAACAGTATCTTTAACAAAATCCATAAACTCTTTTTATCAAGATTCTGCAGATTTAATTACTATATAAAATCTACTTTTTCACACATGCATCCCCGCCACAGACAATACCATACAAGGGACACCCACCAGCCAACTCCATACTCTTGACCTTCTCCTTCTTGCTGGAGCCGCTGCCAATCCACACATACACTCCAACACCAGTGTCAAGAAGGAAGCAGTCCTAGAGAAACCAAAAACAAAGATTATGGACTGAAATTTTACTGTGCAAATAAATCTGATGCATGAGAATCATTTTTAACAACTCTTCCTACCTGTACCATCACATAATTATGATTTACTTAATGGTAATTCCTCTTTATATATATAGAATTTTCATAAGACTCTTCTAATCATTAAAATAAAAAATAATCATTAATTTATTTCTCTTGGAACTAAAACTAAATCTTATTACACTAATAGGACCTGTATCTATAAAACACAACTTCATATTTTTCACAATCAGATATATAAGTAAATGAAATTCTAATATATCATAAATATTAAACTACTTTATCCAAATTGTCTTAATATATTGTACTGAATTATATGTACTGTATCTGTTTACTATTTCCAGCCTTTTTTGCATGTATTGTAAGGTAGTGAACACATGACAAACAATCACTCTATCACACACACAACACATTTTAATTAATCTGTTGTCATTAGCTGATTCCAACTCCTGTTACTATAAGATCATACTCAGTCTGGTACTACTCCTTCCACATCTAGTGTTACTTCACATAACCCAGCAACAACCAAGAATCTCCTCTCTCTCTCTCTCTCTCTAAAGACCACTCGATGCCATGATCTCTGCTCACGCACACATTTCTCCTTCCTGGTTGCCCATTCCATTCTCCTCTAGTGCATCCTTAACACCATCATTCATTGTCTGTCTTCGTCTTTCCTTCTCCCTCCTACCACCCACAACTAAATTATACAACTATTTTTGGTATCCATTCACTTTCCATTCTCTCAACATGTCCATAACAATCTAAGCACATCTGATCAGCTCCCAGCCCAACACTTTTTTGTTCACTTATTATTTCTAAATTTCTTATAAATTTTTCTTCTTTTGTTTGGCAGTATTCCATCCACAACTTCCTAAACCGGAAATCTCACCCTCACTTCCTCCTTTTCCTATAATATAACCCTAATTTCATTCTTAACCACCATATTCATTTGTTCTCTCCATATTCTTATTCCATTCCTTAAAGAGTATCTGCTTGGCCTCTTGAAAAACCTGTGACAACCTTTCCCCACTGTCCCCAAACTTTCATCTGCTTTTCCTTAACTTTCTTCCACACTTATTACTTCCTTTCTACTCCCCCCACACTCCTCCATCCACACGGGAAATAGTGTAATGTAGACATATTAAACAAAGAAGTTGTACATTAAGAAGGTCTAGGCTGAGTCTATAAAAATACATTTATTTTGAGAAAGCACATCACCATACTTCACTGATTCTCTACTATACTGAAACATTATTTCATCTCCCTATTATACTAAAAAATACTCTTTAAAAATAATAAAGTAAATATAACTAACCTTTTACACACATTCTATTGATAAGATTACTTTTAATACAGTCTATCAAAATGTACAGTAACATTCATTATGACACACAAATTCAATACAATAAGCAGATATATCATCCTTCATTTTGAAAATTATCTCCCAAATACTTCATACACAAAAAGGTCATACAAGAACCACCAAATACTTAAATATTACATTAATAAGCATTCCAAAACATTATTGTTAGTATTGTTCAGAAAAGAGTATGCACATTCTTGTCAGTAGAGCATCAAACAGTACTGTACTTACTCTTGGGCATAAACAAACAGGCCTTCATAGGTGCCACTAAATACCTCTAATCCCAAATCTTATCTTACACCAACATCAACACCCAGATTAAACAGGACAACAAACAAGGAATTTCAATCGCGGGACTCAAAGCTGCGTTTATACCGACAGGGTTAATATTTTATCCAAGAATCCTAAATGATTAGGGTACTAGATTTTAGGACGTGCAATAAACAGAAATCTACAAATCAATAGGAATAAAGTCGGATTATTGTGACGCACCTATATAATCAGACTTTATACCTATCTTCTTTTTTTTTGGGGGGGGGGGGGGGGTAGAGGGGGTCCTCTTTAATTGCACGTCCAAAAATATTGTAATAATTTATGGTTGTCTAAAAAATAAAATAAAAAATAAAGTACCCCGTATAATAAATGTCATGTTGGAAATACGTTTTATTCTGATGAACTTTCCATGATTGTTTCCTGGTTATACAAGACATAAAAAAGATTAGAAAATACAATACCAACATAGGCAAAGCATGTTACCCCCAAGCTTTCTACTACACCATGTTAGTTCTACAATGCACCAATAGAATTTTTAACCACACGAAGAATTAAAAAGTCAAAGCAGCGAGGACAGATTAATTCCGGTATGTATCTCAAACATAACGAGACTCCGAGCCATAGCAAAGTGCCGATGTAATTTTCGCTGTGCCTATTCGTCTTCTAAGAGTTGAGACGGAGCCTAAGATCATTAAGCCAACCA
This sequence comes from Homarus gammarus, assembly GCA_958450375.1. Taxonomy (NCBI): domain Eukaryota; kingdom Metazoa; phylum Arthropoda; class Malacostraca; order Decapoda; family Nephropidae; genus Homarus; species Homarus gammarus. The sequence continues at coordinate 1,081,680 of CAUDMG010000750.1, read as the reverse complement.
GGGTGTCTAATTGTATTGGCAGAACAGCAAAATAAAGTTTCCTAGTGAAGAAATATTCAAGTACTGCATGCACTCACTATAGCATTTTGGAAGGATATAGTAGGATTCAAAAGTTATAGTACAGTATTAATGAAGTAGAAGAATACAGTAACTAAATACAGTATTCAATCTCTGGAAAAAGTTTCTCTGTGCTTGAGAAACACAATAACACCAAAATTCTCTTCTATTCTCTTAAACTTAGTATTGACTATGAATGGGAATACATTTACCCTTCAAAAAAACTTAAAATTCATAAATGATTTCCTAACTTCATATACAGATACCGGCATACTGTTACATTAGAGTGAATGGCCTTTATTGAGTAATAAATAGTACGGTAAACATAACACAATAACAAACAATAATACTATGACAAATACATCAAGACAGCCTCTCAATAACAGCACCTTAATACAGTACCGTCTTTCTTGAAACCATTTGACTCGAGATAAAAAACATGATAGTTTTTCAAGGCAGTGATTTCTTTTTAAAGGTATCAACTCAGTACATTAACTCACTGTCTCTTCTAAGATCAAATTCCATACACTGTCTGGAAAATTGCATAATACTGTTTGACTAATCGTTGGCTTAACAAATTACTGTACATAGTTCAAAATACCATAACCAGATCACTTGGCTGCCAGCAGATGGTCCACAAAACTTGCTTATACTGTGACTTTACACACACGTTGTATAGTACTGGCAATACGCTCAGACATTAACCAAGTCTTGGATGCAGTAGACAGACTAAAACTCCACAACCTTTAAATTTGTTTATAATGTTTCATGTTAATTAAATCACATACATGTATATTGTAATTAAAGTTAGAGGTGATTTTCTCTTAAGACACCAGTTATCAGAGAACAGTAACACAATAAAGCATATCCACCATCAAACCCCACAACCTCCATTGATGTATTTCTCCATAATACAGTGCTGGTAAGAATACACTACCTTCATAAGCCAGCAGTATGAGTTTATTTTGTTAGAATGAAGAGAAAGATAATTCTCTTTTATACACAAAGCTACGGTAACTAAATAATACAAAAAATTCTAAAAAAATATAGAAAATATAAATGAAAAAATAGGAGGTGATAATAGACTGATAAACAAGAAGCAATATGCATTACACTGTGCAAGCTTTATACTCCACCATACATAATGTATTTACCTTGTCATCATCCTGTTGTTCGTAGCGAGGTATAAAGCCACAATCAATACGTGTGTTTAAAATTGGTGAGGGAACAAAACAAATTAATAATTAATAACCATAATAAAATTATTAACAAAAGGTATTAGGGTAATTTAGATAACCGTTGGGAGGGAGGAAGGAAGGTTTGGGGGAAAAAATGATGGGAACATTTAATATGAAGCAGGAACGTATCAAAAGCTCGGGCACTCAAACACAGTATAGTCGGACAGCTGCCAATAAAAAAGAAAACCAAAATACCAATCTCATATCCAAGCAGTAAATAAAACCATTCATTACTGCACTCTCTGTTTTTGTAATTACCGTAATAATGTCAATTGAGGAACATTTAAAAAAAAAATTTTGAAAACGAAAATTTTTAATCTTTTCTATTTAATGGCTGTCTGCTTTAGGCCATTTGTTAAAGGATAAAATAACTGAATGACTTGTTCCTATTTACTTAGTGGAATGTTCATAAATTGTGAAAAATGTAACAACTGTCCAACTATTTTTGATAATTCTTTCATGATCTTCTGCCTCAAAAATGCTTCAGATATAACAAAATAATAATCTGTAAAAAGTTAACAAAAGCTTCAATAAGCAATGCTTCAATTGATCAAAGAAACACAAAAATCCTAAAAAGCCAAAAATTCATAACATAAGGCAGCCAGTCCTGATCTGTCTGCAAGTACCAATTCACACATTTTAAGCAATAACCCTTTTAATGATTTTCTTCTAGGGATTTGGATAAAATATTTGACAACTGACACCAAAAAATAGCACAAGATATGTTTCTCATTCAACAGTAACATGTGCTACTCAGAGCAGTCGTTAATATTTGCTAAACTGGTGTGTTCTCATCCCAATACAGTACGGGTAATAATGGTACGGTAGTAATAATACACAAACCTAGTTACTTGTACATGTTAATAACTATGTAAACTCGGCTCTAATCTAAATCTATACCAAACTTTCACTGTGGTAAAAGTTTTCCATTAGTTCAGTATTATCAACACAGTCTTTCCTGTATCCTATCTAACATGATACTTTATCACAGGTTATAAAATCAACACTATTTTCCACAACTAAACTCTGTCCAATGGCATAATGAGATCTGCTTTCCAGACATAAACTATCAAATCGTAAACAGAAATCAAGACACTGAAGATATGTAAAAAAAAAAAAAAATGAATATCATTGCGAGTTCTCAAAATTTTTCAAACTTATGTACAGTAGACTTGACCAGTAACACAGCCTGGAAGACCACAGCTATGAGAAAACATGGTTAATATGACACTACTGTAGTCGATGCAAAGCTCAGCATAGCAAGGTAATGAACATGCTATTGGGGATGAGGGGCAGGGAGTCTCAATGGACCACTGCTTCACTCAGGATACTCTTTGTGAATAGTGTATCTTAAGAGTTTCAAAATAGTAGCAACTTAAGTGTATTTGTCATGCACAGATATAGAGGATGTCCATAAATGATAACCCTGATTAAAGCATGAGAGCATACTGTTTTTAGGGTAATCATCTACTGTATGGTCACCCTGTATATGAGGACTGGGAGGTCACACTTAAGAAAACTTTAAAGATAAATGGTTAAATATATAGTGGGATCCTAAAACTGATGCCGACGATAGGATACCACGGCAGGCAGATATATATATATCACACACTACTCAACAATATGGAACATAGATCCAGTGACACGGTAAACATTTGACATATCTGAAATAAACTTGATAATATATTTCTATATCTTAATGTGTAACGAATGACGCCTCGTAGCTCAATGATCCATTTGCTTATTCAAAAAATTTCCCAATTAAGAAACACTTGAGACTTCTAGAACTGTACTGATTAACTCAAAATATATCATAGAATCAGCTTTAACTCGCAATATACCATAGAATCAGCTTTAACTTACAATATACCATAGAATCAGCTTTAACTCCCAATATATCATAGAATCAGTTTCAACTCACAATATACCATAGAATCAGCTTTAACTCCCAATATATCATAGAATCAGTTTCAACTCACAATATAACATAGAATCAGCTTTAACTCAAAATATATCATTATAATCAACTTTAACTCAAAATATATAACCCACTCGGTAATCAGTTTCCACATTAGAAAATTCCAAAATCGCAATAATTACCGGTAGTTACATTATTCACATACAGTACAATATAAATTTACTGCATGCTGTACTGTACTGCCAGTTGACATGTCTGTTACGGCACTGTCTGTGTATGTTTTAAAGAATAACTCATAAACTTGTATTTTCAAACTAATTACTGCTTTCTCTTTATCTACAGCAACGAAGAACCATCAAGCAGGAACGTGTTTAGTACGCATGTGTCCTAAAGTACAGTAGTAAGACTCATTAAGCCAGTAATAACTAAACGTGGATAGAAGTGGTGGCATTAGAGAGAAAATGTCATCGTCAAGAATGTTTTATCTTCAATGTGACGAGAGTAGATGAGACAAAACACTTTCATAAGCTAAATCGTGTTTATCGTAAAAATATCTTCTATGCAAGGCGTATGCAGTGATAGTGTTAAGAAACGTGAAAGGATGTCCTGTCAAAATTTACTCAATGTTTTATTTACTTTGTTATGGCAGTAGACCGAGCCAAGCATTACTGAAACCTAAATTACTTAAAATTATGTTTACTGCAAAAAAATCCACATATTTACAGTCTTCCCACAATAAAATTGATCGAATTTTATGTGTAACGGCCAAATATGAGACTAAACTACAGGGCCGCCAAATTTAATTTTTTATCAGCCAATAACTTTCATTCCGTGATACTGTACTGGTAAGTCTAGTAAAAGGGTACTATATGTAAATTTAAGATTTGACTGTACAAAAAACAGACCGAGATGCCTTGAGATTATGAAAATATTTAATGTTGTTACCCAATGTTCACTGTCCTTCAAAAAGTTTCTAACTCTGATAAGTACCAAGAGTATGATGATGAGTGTGAGGAGTAAACAAAAGTATGATGATAACGATGATTGTGACAAGTACCGAGAGAAGTAACTACTAATAAGCAGTCGTCACGCTCCCCATGTACAGTAGTCTTGAGGTAATAATGGCGGTGCATTACATTTCAAATCTCTAAGATATACAATAAAATACGAGCAAGCAACGTCACTGTTACCCTATACAGCTGAACAACAAAGGTTTATATCGATGATCTTTTTTTAACCCTGTAAAAAATAACTTTCTGGATCATGATTTTTATACAATTTTGGTTAGGTTAAGTGAGAAGTTGTCTGCCTTTCAAACTTAATAATAAAAATGTGTTGGAGGGAGGGAGAAGTTGAGAGGAAGTACAGTAATAGGAATTATTTAGTTGCACTCCAAACTATTATATTAAAAGCTGATATAAAGTACAACCTCCCTAATGTTCAGCCATCACTTGAAAGCAGAAACTCACGCTAAAAGAAAAGCTTCAACAACTGTTAAAAGCTTAAGAGAACTGAAATCTTCCTCATTATAAATATTCTATACAATAATGTAATACTTCTGCAGACTACAATGTCCACCACTTTCTTGTAACTTAAAAACCTTACTTTCAAGATATTTATAAAAAAAAATCTCATTCTATAAATTCTAACTAACTCAAGTGGTAAAATCAGGAGTCATACTTACACCAGAGTCGAGCATGGACTGCAGCAGAGGCTTCTCACCAATCATGTTTGTCTGAATAACACCATCACCATCCTCAAAGATGTGATGCAGTGTTACCACATTCTGTTGACACAATCAAATATAAGATCTTTTTCCAAGTCTGAAGATTTATGAACGAGAATGTATTAATACTGTACTGTATATATAATCATACAAATAATGCAGTGTTGGGTTTAATAATGTCACAATAGTTGTCAAAACAGTGATGGTATAAAGCAGAATCATAATTAGGATTGATTCTACTGCCATGTGTCACCATACACTTGATGCCAATTTTAGCCAAATAACTACAGTAGTTAAATATAATAATGGACAAATTAGCTTGATTAAAATTTCCCCCAAATTAACTGATTAATTTCAATGCATTACAAGAGTAAATGTTGTAGCACAGGCGCCCACTCACCACTTCAGACCGCTCAAAGGCAGAGTCATCAACACCAGTATCTTCATCAGCGACGTCATCAGGGGAACCACCACCTAGGCCAGAGAAAAACTCCTCCACCTCACTTCCTGATGCAGTTTCATCTGAGGAAGGCAAAATAATAACAATGAACAGTGATATTCTCTCTCAAAACCCAGCTACACTTTGCAACAGCTTGTCTTGGCAGGAGAGACAAGTAACACATAATTAAATAGCTGGTAGAGTGAACTGGATACATTCTACATTATAAAGGAGAATGTATAGAAAGCAAAGAGAATGTCACAATTATACAGCAAAAAGTTTGTGTTAGTTTAGGGGTAAAAACATCAAGAAATCTTTGAATACCTGAACAAATAAGTCATACTATGTCTAATGTGCTTTTCCCAAGACAGAGGATGCAACATGATCCCTGAGTATCTACATTATTCAACACATTTCTCTTAGCATATTTCCCTCACACACACTTCCCATATCCCTCTTTCCACCTCCCCTGCAGTTTTTATCAGTAACTCCATTCACGCAGTCCGTCATTTAAGTAATATTTTTTTATCCATATCTTTACAGCCTTATATACTATTTTAGTTTTTTCTTTTGTACTAATTCCTTCATACATTATATTCGAGAAGAATCTTATAGAAAGAGGAAAGTTATAAATGCTTAATTATAAAAAATTCATGAATGATAAGTTACAAAAACAATTAACAATAATCTTATGCCTAATTATAAATATTCCAATACCAAACTCACAGAGACATCTAGCTTGTTATCTGCATTAACATCAATCATTGTATATGTACTAATTATCCAACACAGGTTCTTTTAACCAGACATCCCAGAGAACCAAGGACAGAGGAATCAACTGGTGTATTGTACTCACCAATAACAATGACTTTAGCCTTTCCAGCATGATCATCGTCCCTCACAGCATTTGCCGCCTGGATGGCCTTGAGACGCTCCATCTTCCTGCTGCTTGGCCCCATGTATGCATAGACTTGTGAGCCACAGTCCAGGATGAAGCAGTCACCCTTGTTCATGGATCCTACACCAACTTCAACCTATAATACAATTCAAGCTTTTAAAATGTGTATCTTTAATTATTATGTTACCTCGATAAATTAGTTTATGCCCAAGCACCCAGAAACACCAACATCAGAACTCACATACTACAGTAACAGGTATAGACAAGTCACAAGTCACCTATACTGTAATTCTACTTATATAGTATCTTTGTTTCTTCAGGGTTTATAATAACTTTTACACTCAAAATATATCTCGGATAACGATCACAACATCAGTGTATAACATCAATATCAAACTGTAATTTCCAGTATGGGAGTTTTGCTATACATGTACTGTGTATGCTGTACAGTACTTATACGAACAAGACAAATTAATGAACCAACCTGTCTGATACGGATGTTCCTGCGGCCCTTGACGTGGAAGAGACGAGCAGGGTAAGGTGCATCTGGGTCCACATGATGGAAACCAGAGGCCACACCCCCCTTCAGGTACCTCACCCCCTTCTTGAACCTAAGAAAGACAACAATTGTTAATAATCTCTTGCTCTTCAGCCAAACATATATATACTACCTTATTTTACTTCAAATAATCCACCATTTACCGGAGGATTAAACAGTAATAATTATTTCATTTTATCTACCTTTAATAAGTCAATTTCCAAACGAAATATAAAACTTTGCACACGTTAAGCTTCAAAAACCCAGTCTTTTCATCAATATATATATACCAGTACTGTCTAGATATAAATCTTATTAATGTTTTTTGTAGGAATTCATATTAAAAATTAACAACAAACTGATACTGAAACAAAAGAAATTCATAACTTCACATTATTCTCGCTCGTCACACCAAACAGATCCTTTACAACACAAACCACGATGTGTCCACCACACCGCTTACCTGGAGAGGAAGAGGGAGGTCTCGTGGCCCTCCACCTCTCTGTGCTGGACAGGAACACCGCCCAGCTGGTCGTCCAACTCCACCGTCTTGATCGCTGCTGTACCGGCTTCATCCTGATATAGAAAGTACACTCAGCTAGTTAAACCAATGAAAAAGGACAGCTAGTTAAACCAATGAAAAAGGACAGCTAGTTAAACCAATGAAAGAGGAACCATGAAGTAAATATGAGAAAGCTTAAAATATGTTCAAGCTGGAGAAAATTTTGTTTTAATTCAGATCATAAAAACGTTGAGCCCATGTGATAATTCTGTGATATACTGTAACTTATTATATACAGGTACAATGATGATGATGGCTCTACCTGTATGTGAATACTGTACGAACTTGTGTTAAGCAATTACTCTTCATTTATGACTCTTGCGTTTACCTCTATTACATGTACAGTAAGTACTATGGACAGCTTTACTACTGTGGTAATCTGAAAATTCTTTGACTACAGTGAGCAAACAGACCAAGAAATATTTACGTCACAACATATGCCAATAATATCAAGAGGAAACACCGGACTTACCTGAGATGTTTCCGAACCTAACCAGAAGTGCAGATCCCAGCTTAAGTTTCCATTCACATCTCTTGTCTGGGGGAAAAAAGTTTATTTAGAATGAGAAATAGGAAACAAGAAATTAAATATAAAAATTATTTACTGTACTGAATGAATGTGGAGTACAGCATCTCGATTATCATTGATCGTAAATTAATAATACTGTACAGGTATTAACATGTAATATAAAAGTACTATAAGTTAGTTTTATATACTGATTTTATGTAGGTCTCTTAAATATTCCCAATACAATAAGACTTTGACAACTATCCCCAAAAACTAATACTACAGTAATTCTATCTGGGCAAACTTGGCTCTGGTGGCTGAGAGGGAGGAAAGGTGTACTCAGAGAGGATACAGGTACTCAAGAGAGGAAACGTGTACTCACATAGAGGACGATGTAGGAATCCCCCTGGTAGAACTGGCCGTACTTTTCCTTAGGGTATGGAACCACCTCGAAGTTCTGTCGGATAAGAAAGTAAATTAAGATCAGTACAATAACAACACTACAGCCATTATCACTTTTCTAAAAACAAAAAAAATCTTTAAAAATTGTCTGATGTAAAATTAAAATAAAAATTAATTGGGAAAACGTAAATTATATTATACATATAAAAAGTTGCCTAAATTAAAATATTGAGATAGTGATTGTTAAAATTATTATAAAGTACTGTACCAATTATTGAGATAGGTGTTAATGTAGCATTTCAAAAGGATATTGTATAATGGAAGTATGAGGTTTATGTACTGTACTGTACTCATTCAGGCTAGGGTTTCCTTCCCGGGATCCTGGGAGTAAGTGATTTTTTTTCCGGGAATTTGGTTCAAATCCCGGGATTCTTATTGTTATTCCTTATCTCTGATTTACACTGTGTAAAATACAAAAACGCAGGAGAGAGAGAGAGAGAGAGAGAGAGAGAGAGAGAGAGAGAGGGGGGCTAGAGCGAGTCTGACAGAAGTGACTGGTACCGTTCCTGTACACTTGTGGCCCTCACCAAGTCTTCCTTGGGTACAGGCCTTAGTCGTGTTTATCTCCCTGCAGAGGTGTGTTGACTGTCGAGTAATCTGTCTGTATATGATGCCAAACTGCAAGCCATGATATAATGGTGTATCTTGGCTTGCATGATACGGAGTACGGACATGTGACTCATATGATAAATTCTATGAATAATTCTTTTTTATAATGGCTAACTTTGATGGTCATTCCAAATATCATTGAGTTTCTTTTGTGGCTAACAGAATGAGATTGACTGTTTGTGCTTCTTGAGGAGTCATTTCATGAACAACTATTGGTGTGTGCGTGACTGTGTGGCGTGTGTGCACAAATGATTTTATGCTATTATTTTTGTCACAGGTCATTCAAGTGTTCGCTTTAGGTTTTTGTAGAATGTGGCTTCCAAATGACATTAAATATAGAATTCTTATTTTTTATAATATAGCGAACTTTGAATGCCATTCCAAATGTCTGTGAGTTTCTTTTATGGCTAAAGGAGTGAGATTAATTAAAATTTTCTTGTATAATCATATTATTTACCTATTTTTACACCAATATGCAAGTTAATAAAGAGAACTTTGCTTCAGTGTAATATAATTTATCAAATCAATTGCCTATCAAATAATCTACAGATACTACACTAATGAAGTATAGAGTTAGCATATAGCATTAGTTAGTACAAATATCACCTGATGCGGGAAATCCCGTGATGCAAAGAACCCCCCAAAACAGGAAACCCTAACAGGCTATAACTAGACGCAAGGCTCTATATCAACGCTGACTACACACTACAAATAGACAAGGAAATTTTTTGATGTATATATATATAATATATATATATATATATATATATATATATATAATATATATATATATATATATATATATATATATATATATATATATATATATATATATTGAAACTCAGGAAAATAAAGTTTTATAAACAGAAGCTCTGAAGACTTTTCCTCATTTAACAGTGGCGGGAAACAGCCGCTCGCGTGTTTAAATAATTACATTCATCCACTAATTACTTTAACTAATCACCAAAACTAATTACCAATTTACATTATTAATATAATTACATTCCTGGTTTATTATTTATTCTTGAAGCTCTAATTACCTTCATTTTAAAGTACTGTACACTGTACAGTATGGCAATATATATATATATATATATATATATATATATATATATATATATATATATATATATATATATAAAACGAAAACTAACCTAATCTAACTTAATATATCCCAACCTAAATCCCCATTTAGCTTTAGGAAGTTGCAGTTTAATCATCAGGTGGAACAATCGAAGGTAAAGAGGTAAGTGGGAAAAAGAAGCAGAATTAGAGACATTAAAACTATAATTAGGTAGAATATACAAGAGATAACTATGGCCAAGAAAATTGGTGACATATATTAGCTAAAAGACTAAAACACACAGTCTCTCAGTCAATCTCACTCTCATCAATCTCTCTCTCACTCTTTCGCTCTACTTCACATCGGAGGGGAGGGGAGGGAGGAGGAAGAGGCTATTGATGAAGAGGGAGAATTTGGCGGGACGCTTGATGGCTGGAAACGTGGCGGAACAATACACATCCATCTCGCCCAGTCACGCCCATGGTTCCCGCCCACCCTTCCCATCTCTTGTCACGCCCCTTCCACACTCTTCTATAGTCATCACGTATTTCATTGTTTACCCATGTAACTTACTTTGATCAATAACTTAATTTAATTCTTTTTAACCCAGTCATTTAATGTAAGGTAAAGACCAAATGTTATTTTTCTCATAAAGTTTCCCTAACACAGAATGAAATACTATATTAACGTATCATTTTAACATGGAAGTATGGTGTGTGTGTAAACCTATCCCACATCCCAAAATGCGTACCATATATCTGTCTTGTGTGTGTCTCAGTGTATACCTCAACAATGGCGCCTCCAATTCATCTTGGGAGTGGCCGATAGACCATTCTTTACGGCTCTCAAACATGAATTGCCAGAATTTATGGTGTAGCGATTTTCGTTATCGGGTTAACCTGTGTTTCCTCCCTAGCCTTAAGAGGGAAATTTACAACCGTAAGTTTAAATTGACACCAGCTGTAAATCTTTATCGGTGTAAATTGAAAAGCTGTTGATTGCCGAGTTTGTAAATATAGATAAGGGCGGTAACTGTAAATTCGTAATCAATTATAAATGAATTATGATCACAAATTGAAAATCAGTAAATAAATGCCCAGCTTAAGGGTAAATAAAGCTATATTAACTGTATTTAAACGTTATATTACAATTTAATTCAATGATCCTTAATCTAAGATGATCGTTATATATTTTTTTTCATTGTGTTTTGAATTAGTGTTGAAAGCAATCAATAAAAACTGCAAAAGTAAACGTGAAAAATATAAATTAAATACTAAACGATTTTAAAAGCTATAATAATAAAATATGATTAAAATTTTCTGAAAGGATAAGATGAAAATTGGAATAAAGTATAATAATGTAGCCAAAATTTTTAACTTACAGATCCCTCTCAGTTACAGTACATTATCGAGAACAGTGGCACTAAGTTATTCATCTGCATTAAGAGTCATTAATTGTTGGTGAATAAATTTATATTAAGAATGAGACAAGTTGGGACAGGTCAGGTCAGGTCAGGTCAGGTCAGGTCAGTCATGTAAGGTCATGTCCCAGTTAGCGTGTTGAAAGTTCCTTGTTTGACTTAAATGGATGACCTGGTTGAGTGACGATTATAGAAGTTATTGATTCTGTCGTAATGTTGTTGTTGTGGGTTTGGTTGAGAGGTTGTCAGGGCTGGTAGTTTGTGGCTGTGTCTGGTAGATCGAGTGTTGACGTGAGGGCCTTGGCAGGTGTGTCTACAGTATGTGGCTGTAGGCTTTACCCACTTCTTAGTAGATTGTGGTGAGGTCATATCCTGCATTATGCCTCCTTTGTAGAGTTCGGTGAAGAGAGAGAGGAAGGAAAAAAAGAGAGAGGAAGGAGAAAAGAAAGAGAGAGAGTGGAAGGAAAAAATAAGCACTCCCTCTCTTTCAGCTGCCGCCGCTGGCTAGCCCTCGTGGCGAACAGGGAAACAACTTGCCTATGTATTCGCCTGCCAGTACACAGACTCTTCACCATGAAGACTCCTGCTGTGTCTCCTCGTGGCAACGCATGGTAACTGGGTGCCTCGTGGGCCCAGGCCAGACCAGCATCAGGCAGACATGCTTATAGAGCTCCAACAAGACCCCAACGGTGGTTTAGGCGGAAGAGGTGACCATCATGGGAACCCAATGACTACAACGGCTGATGAAGGCAATGCATGATGGACAGGCTACTAAGGCAAAACCCACCAAACTGGGCTATCGGCAGTCCACTGCAACTCTCCCTCCCCCCAGTCGTTGCAACACTTGTACCACTGTATCCCCAAAAGTCCTATGGCGACAGACGAGTGGCGACGGGGACAGGCAGAGATGACTGCCGGAAGTCTCTAGTTACAATTCTGCACATCGGCAGCACAGATAAGATGGGCGTTTATGCACTGGGATCTAGGCAGCAGTGCAATCCGGTCCTGTCTGTGCGAGTGAGCAGCCCTTTGGAGGAGCTACTCTGCTCACCCCACATGGGGAGGGAGCAAGGAAAGGTGTCCTAAACATAGCCTGCCTTAAAAACCAACCTGACTGGGCAACCGCACCCAGTAAGGTCATCCTTATGCGGTCGAAAACACAATCAAAATCACAGATCCAAACAAAAATAAACTATACAACATCTGATGGTCGCTGGATGGAATGTCCGGACCCTTCTGGATACTGGCACAAATAAGTGTCCTGAAAGAAGAACTGTCCTTGTGGAAAAAGAGCAGGGTAGGTACAACATCGACATAGCAGCCATCAGTGAGTCCCGGCTCTCAGACGAGGGTCAACTCACAGAACGAGGGTCTGGCTATACCTTCTTCTGGAAGGGTAAGCCTGCTGCGGAGAGAAACCGCATTTTTGGAGTTGGCTTTGCCATCCGCCAACGCATCCTACACAGACTAATTGAAATGCCTATTAGGATCAACAAGCGCCCCATGATGCTTCGAGACCCGCTGAATCACTCAAGTCATGCCTTTTACACCAGTGCATACACCCCAACACTGGATGCAGAGGATGACATCAAGGAGGCCTTTTATGCCGACCTCGACAGAGTCCTAACGTCTATCCCCAGAGAAGACAAAGTTGTGCTCCTTGGTGACTTCAATGCCAGAGTTGGCAGAGATACTAACATTTGACAGGGAACCATAGGGAGAAACGTACTAGGCAAGTGTAATCCCAACGGCCTATTCCTCCTCAGCAAGTATGCTACTCACAGCCTCACTATCGCCAATACCTTGTTTAGGCAGGCTGACAAGTTCAAGGGTTCGTGGCAACACCCACGATCCAAACACTGGCATCTCATTGACTACTGGTCACCATTGTCAGGGAAAGAGATCAGCGAGATGTCCTCATCACCAATGCCACGCGTGGCTCAGACCACTGCAACAATGATCATTGAGTTGTCAGAGCCAAGCTCTCACTTCACGTCGCCCCAAAACGACGAAAGCAGCAAGTCTCCGGGAGAGGTCTTAACCACTAAGCATCTGGAGGAACCAGCTAGCACATGCTTTCAGAGAGCAGCTCGAACATGGGCTGATAAACAATCCAACAGCAAACAACCCAAATGCCAGTGCCGAATGGGATATTCTCAACACATGACGAAAACCTACAGAGACCCTCGGCCAGATCAAAGGAATACATCAGGACTGGTTTGATGAAAATGACCCGGCAATCCATATACTCATCGATGATAAACGTGCTGCTTTTACTGACTGGCAGAACAACCCTCAGTCTCGGACCAAAGCTGATACCTTTCGCAAGAAGAAAGCGGCGGCCCAGCAGGAACTTCGCAATCTAAAGAACGATTGGTTTAAAAATCAAGCATGTCAAACACAAAAATTTGCACACCAGCAAAAGATGCACGAAGTTTTCAATTCCACTAAAACAGTTTATGGGCCAATCACTCGCGGGGCAATCCCCCTCCGCTTATCCAATGGTAACTCCATAATTAAAGATGATGAAGGCCTTTTCAGTGCTGAAAAGAGCACTACTGCTCAACCGAAACACTAATGTGGATGTCCTGACTACCCAGCAGATCACTCAGCACCCAGAGCTGACCCACCTCAGCTACCCTCCATCCTTGGATGAGGTAGCTACTGCCATCAAACAGATGAAAAATAACAAAAGCCTCAGGGCCGAGGTGTATAAAGCAGGAGTACCTCTGCTTCCCAGCCGTCTACACTCTTTCCTGGAGAATATATGGGAATTGGAGGAAATCCCCCAAGCTCTTAAAGATGCCTCCATCATCAGTATTTATAAGAACAAGAGAGACCGGTCAGACTGTGGCAACTACTGTGGGATCTCGCTGCTCTCCGTAGCTAGCAAGATTATCGCCTTGTAAACAGACTTCTCCCTGAGGCAGAAATCTTCCTCCCAGAATTTCAATGTGGCTTTAGACCATCACATGGCACCACTGACATGATCTTTGCTGCCCGCGAGATACAGGAAAAGTGCAGAGAACAGCGTCGTGGCCTGTACATGGTTTCCATCGACCTAACCAAGGCCTTCGACTCGGTCAACAGAGTAGCCGTCTGGTGGACCCTTAGCCGTTTTGGCTACCCACCAAAATTCATCGCCATTGTGAGACAACTCCACGATGGCATGAACGGCAGTGTTCTGTACAACTGCACCTAGCCTGAGTTCTTCCCCATCCAAACAGGGGTAAAATAGGGTGTGTACCGGCACCAACTCTCTTTTCCATTTTCTTGGCTGCCTTCCTTACTCGTGCCAGTGCCAATCTAGCCGGCGGGGTGAAGGGTCTTTTCAACACAAGACGACTCCAGGTAAGAACAAAGGAGTCGGCAGCTTCCATTACTGAACTTTAGTATGCAGACGACCTCACCCTTGACGCTCACACTGAACACGACCTACAGGAGATCCTGAACACCTACGCATCTGCGTATGCACACTTCGGCCATGAGGTAAATGTACGCAAGACTTAGATTCTCTTTCAACCTACCCCTGGGTCAGACACACCTCCACCATCCATCCAGCTTAACGGTACTACCCTCTCTAACGTTATCCACTTTCGAAATCTAGGCTCCCACCTGTCCACCACCGCAGACATCGATGAAGAGATTCAGCATCAGATCAGATGTGCATCGTAAGCCTTTTGCAGACTCCGAAACCGTGTCTTCAGCTGTAGAGAGCTGAAATTATCTACAAAGTTGCACGTACTGTATATCGAGCAGTGGTCCTTCCCAACCCTGCTATATGGCAGTGAGACATGGGTCACATACATACAGGTGGCACCTCAAGGCACTTGAAAACTTCCATCAATGTTGTCTACGTTCCAACCTCCGAGTTTACTGGGAAGACAAGAGAACAAATGCCAGTATTCTTGCTGACACCAACTGTAGGGGCATCGAGGCTACCATTATCCATGAACAACTACGATGGACTGGTCATGTTACCTGCATGGCCGACAGTAGACTGCCAAAGCAGCTACTTTACAGTGACCTAACGAATAGTAAACGTAACATCGGCGGGCAATTGAAGAGGTATAAGGATAGTCTTAAAACAAACCTGAAAAAGGTGCCAAACCGACCCCCTCACCTGGGAGACGATTACGCCACACCGCAACGCTTGGAGGAGCACCACACGAGGTGTCACTATTTTCGAGCTAGCCCGACTGCAAACGAGGCAGACAAACGCCAACGCCAGAAAGACGCTGCCACCGCCCCTCCCGCACTAGATGCAGCCCTCCACATGTGCACCATCTGTGAACGACTCTGCCGGTCCCGTATCGGCCTCTTTAGTCACCTCAGAGCTCACCAACCTAGGTCACATCCTTAATAACTCATATCATTGTATCATAGCTGGATGATCGTCATACTCGATTCCGAGTGACAGCAAAGTAGTGTGTGTGTGTGTGTCCCGAGATACACATATAATCTGTAATTCTCATTTTTCTGCTGCACTAAACTGAAGACATTCCTTTTAAAAGATTAAGCTGGCAATTCGTTTTTCCTTCTCCCCAAAACACGTAGGTCATAAAACACGATTTCCTATAAGTAGGTTTGTGAACTCTGAAGATTAATGTGAAGTAATTTCAAGTCGTTACTGTGATCGCTCTATATATATATATATATATATATATCTATATATATATATATATTCTGCAGGTCATACAGCCGTTGTACAGGTTACATTTAGGTTCTACATAGAGTAAATCTACTGTTTATATGGTTTATGTAGGGTACTTGTACTTTAGAATCTCTGGTAATTATGATGAACTGACTCGCGCGCGCACGCACGCACGCACTCACGCACGCACACACACACACTAGAGTTCGATGTTTTTAAGAGCAAATTCCACAGCTGTTGGCAGGACTGATAAGAGCCCACAACTGCTGCCACTTATATACAGAATAAATAGATAGATAGATAAATAAAAGGTCAATAGACATTTATGACAACAACACTAAAATTTCATCCGGTGGGCTGACTGACTTAGCCTAGTTGATGGACCCCGGCAACCGTAAACTTTTTTTATGATTTATTTGACCTGAATACCAAACACACCTCTCTCATCCCTCCCTCCCCTAACCCACGGACTCAGGAGTGACGAACACACACAAGAAGACAATAACAAAACTATAAACACGAGTCAAAATAAAAGAAAATCGCACCAACCGCCTCTCAGCTGATCAATATAAATGTACAAAAGTATTCGTGATATTACCAAAGAGTTTTTATATTGACTTGCGGTGCTAAAATAAATATGGTGATTCAGCAAAGAGTACAAATAAATTACAGGATGAAATGCTTGGATAATTCTAAAACCACAATGTCTCTTATGGTAAAATATCAGATTCTTCATAATTTCCATGTTACAATACATTTAAGATGTTGTATTAATGAGAGTTAATTTGATGTGAAACCCCCCCCCCCCCCATAGGTTTTAGTAATCATTTATTCACAGATCTCTACAGTGTGACCCCTCCTTGTTACAACCTAAAGGAAATACTCTAAGTTGTTACCAATAATTGTCTGACGCGTTCCATAATATCTCGATTATGTTATGTTTCCAAGCACATTTTATCAGACACACATTATGGTTTAGAGTTATCAAAGGCTTTCATCCTCTAATTTAATGTACTCTTTGCTGAATCATCCTGTATTTACATTACATACGCTAATATTTTACTAGTAGTAGTTAATTAAAGTAAGAAGGTTTATGTGTTTTTGAAAGCTGTAGTTACGAGTACTGTATAATGTATGAACTTAGATGATATTTTTGTAAGTTTTGTTGATGACGAGAATGAGTGACTTATGAGTGACTTATGAACTTAAAGAGAATCTGTTGTTTGATCTTTAATAATTAATGAAGAGAATGAGTAACGTTTTAAACAGGTGATTATAACCCCCACCCACACACACCAGGTAAGCTAACGATTTACGCAGTGCGGGAGCCATTATACGACCGGTGTCATTGGTCACGGGCAGTAGGAACCCCCCCCCCCCCCCTCCCTTCAATCCTCTAACACACTAAGTTAGGTTAGGATGTTTATTATATCTCAACTTTCATTCTTAATAAAAAAAATTGTGTTATATTTACTTTGTTCTTTTAGTAATTCTCAAAATGTTCTCTCCAGCAGCACCGACACTTACACGCGTTCTCCCTCCTGACTTACTCTCAAGATTTACGTCAAGGTTCTCTACACCTGAGAGACAAATCCTGGGGAAGCAAGTCTCTCTCTTTCCACGGAGAGAAGTTGTTGAGAGATATTTTGAGATTTTATATAAACATTGTGTATTACCTGAACATTAGACACCCTGATGTTTAAATACCCTGGTAATGTATCTTAATTAACCTAACTTAACCTAACCTCCTTCAACTTACTGATCACAGCCAGGTAAATCGACTCTCGTTATAATTAGTCACTCTCATTACCTGTGTTTCAATATCAAAAGCCAAGACAAGAGTTAAATTACATGTAAAACGTATGTACTGTATGTATGTATTTGCTTTAAATTTTAAAACCGAAGGACTTATGCTATATCTTCGTGAAAATGTGACTAAAGGCGCGAAAAAGATTTAAAATATCACAGCCAATCCGACGTTTCATATACGACATTTTCAACACGTTATAATATTTTAACCTTCATAAAATTTTGGTGCCAAATTCCGACGTTTAAAAATGGCGTAATATTGGAGAAACGGACTTGGCGAATAATGCCCCTTATTCTAAAGTTTTTAAATTATATCGGGAAGTAAATTGTTATACTTGTTAAAAAAGTCCAATCCCTCAAATATTATTAAAACAATTTCCGATAAGGTATTATATAATAGGTCTTCTTAGGTAATGGCGAAATAGTTGAAGTTAGCTAGTCTTTATTATTCATGTTAATATTTTTTTTTCTACTGCTGGGAAAAAATGGAAAAGTGGGGAAAACGCATAAAGTGGTGAAAAAATTAAAACAATAAACGAGAAACCCGGGAAAATCGAGAAAAAAACGGCATAAAAGTGAAAAAGACAAGAAAAAGTGTCATATAGCGGCCTCACACACAGTCCCTACCTCCCTCCTCCCACACACACCGACTGTAACAGATAATTGGATTCAATATTTCTAAACCAACGCCGTGTAAGCAGCCTAGAGCGCTTGTTCCCTCAACTCACTCATAATATCTATCCGATAGTATGATTAATTCACGGTACGTAGTATAAATCAGAGTAAAGATTTTAACCCGGCTGATTTATGATATATTAACCGGGAGACGAATCTGCCAGCCTTCCTTACCCGCCAAACTTAATTCCGCGCTTAGTGAAGTTTATATTAAAAACACAAATAACTTTTCGAAGGATAAAACTCAACCTAATTTTACACTACAGTATATATAGTTCCGATGAGAAATTAATGGTAATACGAACAGGCTACGAATTTGGGTATTTTCTGTACTGTATTTTGGTTCTATAACGAGTCAATTCCATATTTAAGCTCATTCACAACTATTAAAGGATTTAAACTCAAACGTAATCGTCCATTCCCGATAAGTTTTATATTTATTTAATGTATTACTACAGTATAATATAGGTACGTGCGGGAATTTAAACACGCCAACAGCTTAACAAACTCGAAATTCAATAAACAAAATACTCTCTCAACCATAATTTATTTTGAAACATAAAAAGAATATTAAAATATAATTAATATTTCCGTTTGAATATTTTCTGTTTTAAATTAGAGTTTTAATTTCATCTAAATGCTGTTTGTATTTTCTTGTGGGGAGGGAGGGAGGGAGGGAGGGGTCGGGCAGTGCTGGAATGGCAGGGAGCACGGCCACACATTACCATAAATCCCTTGTGTTTATTACGCTGCATTACTTGCCACCTTAACGAGGCCATAAATTATGACAAAATGAACCTTTTCCGATAACAATATGGACACTAATGCTTTAAACCCTGACGTGTGTGCCAAAAAAAAAATACATACAGTACGTTCAAAAACACACCATTTATTCAACATAGACTTACATTCATATACCCACCAAAAAATAAACCCACAAACAAAACAAAATCATAAATAAATAACCTGAGCATAAAAAATAACACACAAGAGGACAAATAATTTATACCGAAAGAATTCACACGCGTTAAAAAATATATATATATATATTATGTACAAACTGCATTACTTCCCGCCGTTTTCATTTAAGTTGAGGCGCCCAGAATTTATCGCCACCTCGCTCGTATTTCTGCCATAACTTACATTTTCATTATTTATCGAAGAATTTATTAATATATTGCAATTTCACACTCGGATATTTTTTTGAGGTATCTTGAAAGTGGAATTGAGGAGAGAGAGAGAGAGAGAGAGAGAGAGAGAGAGAGAGAGAGAGGAGAGAGAGAGAGACCCGGTGAAGGAAAAAAAAAAAACAATTATTACATAAAGTTTTAAAATATTATAAACCATCATCCCATTTTCCAGCGAGTAATTACCAGGTGACAAAAACTGTCCATTACGGAGGGAGAGAGAGGGATGGAGGGAGGGAGGGAGGCGGTTGGATCAAATGAGAGGTTCGTCATAGTATTATATCAAGTTTCTAATAATAATAATAATAAAAATAAAATAAAAATATAATAATGATAAATTAATAAAATATATATTGACTGAAATATAATAGTCCCGTAGTGCACACTGGTTCCATGTTGCCATACAGAATAAGACAACAGATGTGCACTTACGAACGACGTCTGTGATTGGTCGATTAAATAAGAAATATTGACAGTAATAAAACCATCCACGACACACCTACCACTACTACAACCATCCATGACAACTACCACTACTACAACCATCCACGACCCACCTACCACTACTACAACCATCCACGACACACCTACCACTACTACAACCATCCACGACACAACTACCACTACTACAACCATCCACGACACAACTACCACTACTACAACCATCCACGACACACCTACCACTACTACAACCATCCACGACACACCTACCACTACTACGACCATCCACGACACACCTACCACTACTACGACCATCCACGACACACCTACCACTACTACAACCATCCACGACACAACTACCACTACTACAACCATCCACGACACACCTACCACTACTACAACCATCCACGACACACCTACCACTACTACAACCATCCACGACACACCTACCACTACTACAACCATCCACGACACAACTACCACTACTACAACCATCACACCTACCACTACTACAACCATCCACGACACACCTACCACTACTACAACCATCCACGACACACCTACCACTACTACAACCATCCACGACCCACCTACCACTACTACAACCATCCACGACACACCTACCACTACTACAACCATCCACGACACACCTACCACTACAACCATCCACGACACAACTACCACTACTACAACCATCCACGACACACCTACCACTACTACAACCATCCACGACACACCTACCACTACTACGACCATCCACGACACACCTGCCACTACTACGACCATCCACGACACACCTACCACTACTACAACCATCCACGACACAACTACCACTACTACAACCATCCACGACACACCTACCACTACTACAACCATCCACGACACACCTACCACTACTACAACCATCCACGAC
This sequence comes from Homarus gammarus, assembly GCA_958450375.1. Lineage (NCBI taxonomy): Eukaryota > Metazoa > Arthropoda > Malacostraca > Decapoda > Nephropidae > Homarus > Homarus gammarus. The sequence continues at coordinate 1,060,563 of CAUDMG010000750.1, read as the reverse complement.
ACACCTACCACTACTACAACCATCCACGACACAACTACCACTACTACAACCATCACACCTACCACTACTACAACCATCCACGACACACCTACCACTACTACAACCATCCACGACACACCTACCACTACTACAACCATCCACGACACACCTACCACTACTACAACCATCCACGACACACCTACCACGACTACAACCATCACACCTACCACCATCGCCTCCATCAGCTCGCCAAATAGTCCCCGTGTATCTCAATTGGTACATCCACCTACCCCACTCACCCCTCTCATCTCTTTCCTCTTCCCCACTCACCCCTCTCCTCTTCTCCACCTCACCCCTCTCTTTCCCTTCCTCACTACCCCTCTCTATACCTTCCCTCTCACCTTTACCTCCCTCGCCTCTCACCTTCCTCCCACTCATCCCTCTCCTCTTCACCCCCTCAGACACCTCTCGCCTTTCCCCTCAAGTTACCCCCCTCATCCACCTCCTCCCCTCCCCCTCATCCACCCCTCCCCTCCCCCTCATCCACCCCACCCCTCCCCCTCATCCACCCCTCCCCTTCATCCACCCCTCACCCTCATCCACCCCACCCCCTCATCCACACCCCCCTCCCCCTCATCCATCCACCCCTCCCCCTCATCCATCCACCCTTCCCCCTCATCCACACCCCCCTCCCCCTCATCCACCCCTCCCCCTAACTCTCCACATATTGCAAATCTCGCCACCAATTTCTCCCAGAAGGTCCCGGTAAGTGGCAGCCTGGAGACGCGAGAGACCGGGAGAGTGGAGACCGGGGGAGGGAGGAGACCGGGGGAGGAGACCGGGGGAGGGAGGAGACCGGGGGAGGGAGGAGACCAGAAGGAGAAAGGTAGAGATGAAAGACCAAATCAGAGACCTAAGGAGAGACCAGAGAAATAAAACACACAGTAAGACACGAGACCAAACTAAGGACCTAAACTAAAACACATATACATACATACAGTCCCTACATACACACATACCGTCCCTACATACACACATACATACACCAGGATTTACCATTTTAATACAAAGTGGAAGACAATGAGGGGTGGGGGGGGAGAGGTCGGGGGGGTAAGAGGTCGGGGGGGTAGGAGGGGTGTTGGAGGAGGGGGGGGAAGAGGTCGGGGGGGGGTAGGAGGGGGTTGGAGGAGGGGGTTGGAGGAGGGGTGTGGGAGGATCATTAAGGACATTAGGAGACATCAACCCCCCCCCCCCCCCACCAATTTACACCCTCACTCTCCACCTATCTCCAACGCTAATCTCCACCAACTTCCCTCATTTACAACAGCAGCTTTAACCTCCCCCCCCCCTCTCCCCCTTCCTTCCTCCCCCATTTTACCTCTACTCCCCCCCCTTCTCCCCTCCCCCTCATAACCTTGCGTGTACTGATTACTGGTAGATTCAGGTAACAGACAGACAGACAGACAGACAGAAACAGACAGACAGTTTCTTTAGACTTTGATGAAAAAGAAATTGGGCTGGTGAAGGTTGATCAAAGACGCCGGGCCTTAAAACCCTGATGGAAGGTATGGTACTGAGGGAGGGAGAGAGAGAGAGAGAGAGAGAGAGAGAGAGAGAGAGAGAGAGAGAGACACTATCAAAGCAGTAACTCTTCCTAAAGGTTTGACAAGAGCATTACTGTCTCTCAGATCTCTCTCTCATCCTCTCAGATCTCTCTCATCCCGGCATCTCTTCTCTCTCTCTCACTTTATCTCACACACTCTCTCTCTCTCTCAAGACGCGATTAGCAAATCTTAAGCTTAGAAAATCTCTAAATCAACCCCTCTCAGCTTAGAATCTCTCAGTAACACCTCCCAGCTTAGAAAATCTCTCAGCAACACCTCCCAGCTTAGAATCACTCAGCAGCACCTCTCAGCTTCTCTTTCAAGGCGTGACTCACTTCCCAGGTCTCAGATCAAAGGTTTAGTCTTGGTCTCAGCTGCCTCAAACACCTACACTTAATTCTCATATAAAGTGTGTGTGTGTGTGTGTGTGTGTGTGGTCATTTAAATCTATTCCGTACGTGTATATATAAAGGGGAAAATATATTGCAGAATAAATAAATAAACATCCACCAATCAGCTCTCTTGAATGCTTATGACGTCAGAGAACACGTGAACCGATGACGTCATTAATAAAGATAACACGTGATTCATCAGCGGGTGGAAGTATTCAACCAACCACTGCCAGACCTTGGAGGTAAAGTCGATGAAAAGTAAACCAATCACTAAGCTTCTAAATAATGACGTAATGAAGATTAATGACGTTGAGAAGTTGGTTGAAACAAAATCGCATGATGACGTGGTGGCCAGTTGATGACGTCATTGAACTCTCTCTCTCTCAAGTTGGTCTATTATAACCTGCGTGGGTAGTGCTGGAGGAGGAGAGAATGACCTTTAAGATACTCTCTCACACACACAGATATACACCAAACAGGGAGGTACTACAGCCTGGGAGGATATTGGCAGCATAATGGTGGACCCTGCTGCCATGTGTGACCAAGTCCCAGGTTGATGACCTGACTTTCTGCCTCATTTACACACATTTGCTGGGTTAGAGACTCATTCCCCCCACCCCCCTCCCAAAAAAAAACCGGACACCTATATAACGGACACCTCTATATAACGGATACCTCTATATACCGGACACCTCTACATAAAGGACGCTCTATATACCGAACACCTCTACATAAATGACGCTCTATATACCGGACACCTCTATATACCGGACACCTCTATATACCGTACACCTCAATATAACAGACACCTCTATGTAGCACCCAACTCGACTCACTGGCACTGACTCACACGCCACCAATCACAGGCTGCTTCACGAACGAGGATTTGATTACATGATGATGAATGGACTGTCATGCCCTGGATAATATGGACAATTATCCAACCTCACTATATCCAATTAAACTATATCAATTATCAAAACAAATTATATATAAATTATACCTACATAATTATCTAAACAAATTATATACTAAATTATACCTACATAATTATCTAAACAAATTATATACAAAATTATACCTACATAATTATCTACACAAATTACATACTAAATTATATCTACATATTTTATTCTAGTCATAATCTATAAGTAAATTACACTTACCTATCATTCTCACACCAATAACTTAATTATCAAATTATATCACTAGATTATAGTCCTTTTACTCTTTTCTCTAGTCTAATTCTGTAGCTAATCATCTAAATCTATTTCTAAATCAATTATATATATTCTCTCACCTATAATTCATTTCAATTATCAAAATACAAAAAAAAAAAATAATAATAATAACGTATAATTAGTCAACAAAACATATAACCCACATCTATATATAATTTATCGATCTAAAAACCTATAACTTACTATTAATTATCTAATCCAACCCCATAGCTATATCTAATTCCCTTGATTATATGTACTAAATTATCTACCATTAATTATGCCCAATTATCAGAATGAATGAATTATGAGGAAAAAGATATTTGAAATTATATTAGATTCAGATAAAAGATAATGGTGTGTGTGTGTGTGTGTGTGTGTGGCCAATTTACCTTTATAATTACCAACTATTAGTGTCAATTTATGGTGAACGAAAGAGCTGGTAAAGTGATCACAATTGGAGTTAATGAAGCATGTATGTACCCTAAAATTGTTGTCATTTACCCTATTGATTAGAAATATTCCAATTTATTTCATTTATAAACAAAAAATCGAAAAAAAAATAAAATAAAAATATATAAAACTAAAAGATATTAAAAAAATTATTAAATTAAAAAAAAATACAAAAATAACCAAAAATAATTAAATAAACTAAAAAAACTAAAATAAAAATACAAAATATACTATAAATACTAAAAATAATCCCAAAATAACGAAATAAACTGTATGGGAGAGACAATACAGTAAAATACAATCATTACAGTGAAATACAGGTAATTACTGTATGTTAATTACTCCCCTCTACCACCCACCACCGTGAACAAAAACAAATGTATAGGTTTAACAGCGGCCATTACCTAGTGAAACAGGCATACCAACACGACCGAATTACCCAGATAGACAGGCATACCAACACGACCGAATTACCCAGATAGACAGGCATACCAACACGACCGAAGTACCCAGTCAAACAGGCATACCAACACGACCGAATTACCCAGTTAGACAGGCATACCAACACGACCGAAGTACCCAGATACAGGCATACCAACACGACCGAATTACCCAGTACAGCATACCACACGACCGAAGTACCCATCAACAGCTACCAACACGACCGAATTACCCAGATACAGGCATACCAACACGACCGAAGTACCCAGTTAGACAAGCATACCAACACGACCGAATTACCCAGATAGACAGGCTTACCAACACGACCGAATTACCCAGATAGACAGGCATACCAACACGACCGAAGTACCCAGTTAGACCAACACGACCGAAGTACCCAGATACAGGCATACCAACACGACCGAATTACCCAGTTAAACAGACATACCAACACGACCGAATTACCCAGTTAGACAGGCATACCAACATGACCGAACTAACCAATCAGACCGAAACACAGCCACATACAACACCGTATGGGTTCATTACACTACCACCTACACACACACACCTGCCTCTCACAGCACAGTTACCTGACTGCTATTCACCCACAGGTAAATGGTGATTAAATGGTCTCTGTATTTTAGATTATTATTGTTATTATTATTTTTAGTAGTATTAGTTTTATTATAATTACTTTTATTATTATTGTTGTCGTTATTGATTATTATTATTATTATTAGTCTCTACAGGAGGCTTCAAAACTCATCCCCAAAAATACAATATGCAAATTTGCAGAAATACAATATACAACACAACATTCCAAATATTTCTTTAAACAGTTCCTACGTGAAATACACAGACTCAAGCTCTCATTAATCCCCCCACCACCTAACACCCCCCCCCCCCCTACCTACGACTGACAGCACCTCTGAACTCACGTCAACACACACAGAGTTTAACAAAGGCCACAGGATTCATTAGTCTTTTTACAACACCTGTTAATTATTCACATAATTTTTGGGTCAACTCTCACTAGTTCAGGTATTTTAGGTCAGGGAAGGTCACCAGCTGTTACTCACGTCAGTCACTACCTTAATAAATAAATAAAGTAAATGAGGTGTGTTTATGATATATTTAGTCCCATGTAAGAGAGAGAGAGAGAGAGAGAGAGAGAGAGAGAGAGAGAGAGAGAGAGAGAGAGAGAGAGAGAGATTCTTCAGTCATTTTAATATTTCATCGTTGTAAAAATAAATAATTCAATATCACAGATGGACTGAAACACCGCTATCAACACACGAGCTGACAGCAAATATGAATACAGGTGTTTACAGAGTCCCTTGATGTTGGTGTTTACAGAGTCCCTTGATGTTGGTGTTTACAGAGCCCCTTGATGTTGGTGTTTACAGAGCCCCTTGATGTTTGTGTTTACAGAGTCCCTTGATGTTGGTGTTTACAGAGTCCCTTGATGTTGGTGTTTACAGAGTCCCTTGATGTTGGTGTTTACAGAGTCCCTTGGTGTTTGTGTTTACAGAGTCCCTTGGTGTTTGTGTTTACAGAGTCCCTTGGTGTTGGTGTTTACAGAGTCCCTTGGTGTTGGTGTTTACAGAGTCCCTTGATGTTGGTGTTTACAGAGTCCCTTGATGTTTGTGTTTACAGAGTCCCTTGATGTTGGTGTTTACAGAGTCCCTTGATGTTGGTGTTTACAGAGTCCCTTGATGTTTGTGTTTACAGAGTCCCTTGATGTTTGTGTTTACAGAGTCCCTTGGTGTTTGTGTTTACAGAGTCCCTTGATGTTGGTGTTTACAGAGTCCCTTGATGTTTGTGTTTACAGAGCCCCTTGATGTTTGTGTTTACAGAGTCCCTTGATGTTTGTGTTTACAGAGTCCCTTGATGTTTGTGTTTACAGAGTCCCTTGGTGTTTGTGTTTACAGAGTCCCTTGGTGTTTGTGTTTACAGAGTCCCTTGATGTTTGTGTTTACAGAGTCCCTTGGTGTTTGTGTTTACAGAGTCCCTTGATGTTTGTGTTTACAGAGTCCCTTGATGTTTGTGTTTACAGAGTCCCTTGATGTTTGTGTTTACAGAGTCCCTTGATGTTGGTGTTTACAGAGTCCCTTGATGTTGGTGTTTACAGAGTCCCTTGGTGTTTGTGTTTACAGAGCCCCTTGGTGTTTGTGTTTACAGAGCCCCTTGGTGTTTGTGTTTACAGAGTCCCTTGGTGTTTGTGTTTACAGAGTCCCTTGGTGTTTGTGTTTACAGAGCCCCTTGATGTTTGTGTTTACAGAGTCCCTTGATGTTTGTGTTTACAGAGCCCCTTGATGTTTGTGTTTACAGAGCCCCTTGATGTTTGTGTTTACAGAGTCCCTTGATGTTTGTGTTTACAGAGTCCCTTGATGTTTGTGTTTACAGAGTCCCTTGGTGTTTGTGTTTACAGAGCCCCTTGATGTTTGTGTTTACAGAGTCCCTTGATGTTTGTGTTTACAGAGCCCCTTGATGTTTGTGTTTACAGAGCCCCTTGATGTTAGTGTTTACAGAGTCCATTATTTCTATAGGGTAAACGTTTGTCAGTATTACCAACCTTTTTCCATGATATACCCTTCTGCAGTGCTACCAACCTTATCCCCACGGGGCAGCCTTCGTATCAGTGTTACCAATCTTCACGTGTCACTCACCTGTTGTGAAAAATAATTAAGTTAATATTTTGAATGACTAAATAATAAATTCTGTTTAACGATAATGAATTAGATTTTAGGAGGCAATTTTATGAAAGGAAATATATATTTTTTTTTTTATAATAGTAATAATAGTACCAAGAAAACCAATTAATAATGATAATGATAATAATAATAATAATATGATAGTGATAAATAGTATTAATTCTCCAGTTAATTCTCAAGACAACAGATACACCCCCCCCCCCCCAAAGAACTATCTGTACTGGGGGTGACCGATAAGTTCCCCAATGAACACTCTGCCTCCTGTTGTCTCGGTAGGGTTGTCAAAATCCTTCGTCCACTGTGTCATATTGTTTCGACTCACAGCCGTATAGATACATTTTTTTTGGGGGTGTGTAAAGTAATGTGTGGTAGATGGTTAACTGGTATTACTACAATAACAACCCCACATATGACTACAACTACTGGATACTACCTAATAATGTGGGAAATTGTTGGTTAATTACTAATATCACAACCACACATTACCAACCACAATCACCACAACTACGACTAAAATAGATACATCATAACACAACCACACAGCTACAACCATCATAACTGTCAACTACCCCATCCACACCCCCCCCCCTAAAAAAAAATATGAAAAACAAAAACGATGCAACACAAAAGATGTCTCTCACAACATGGTCTAATACAGGAGGGACAACACACTCTTATCTCCAACACAAAAGTCGACAAAAACAAAAACAGCGAAAACAACCTACACCAGTACGTTCATTTTTCTCCAGTGAGATGTAAACACAATGAGTACTGGAGCGAAAACAACGAAAACAGTGAAAACGACGAAAACAACCCTACCCTACTTCGGCAGGCCCATTTTTCTCGGGTAAGATGTAAATAGAAAGCCTACTGCCCTATCTGTTTACATATTTACATTATTTTCTATATATTTACACTATTTTATACGATGATATACATACAATAATACAAATATATAAAAACACACGTAAAATAAAGTAGAATAAATACGAGTGAAATCAGCAGGAGCAGGTGAAGTAGCAGTAGGTGGGGTCAGGGAGGAGAAGGAGCAGGTGAAGCAGCAGTAGGTGGGGTCAGGGAGAAGCAGGAGCAGGTGAAGCAGCAGTAGGTGGGGTCAGGGAGGAGAAGGAGCAGGTAGGGGGGTAACATCAGCAGTAGCAGGGAAGGGTAACAACAGCAGAAGCAATAGCAGGGAACAGTAGCAGATAGGGGCAGCAGTGGCGGCAGCAGCAGGTGGGGGGCAGCGACCCATGATGGCAGCGTTGCTCAGCTTACACTATTAAATTAACTCAAATGCAAATTACTCTGGATTTGCATTCCCCCTACGTCCTGCCCCCCCCCCCCCCCCCCCCATCGACCTACCAGCACTAGGGGTGAGGGGTTTTTTCTTGCTCTCTTTCTCTCTCATCTCTCTCACCTCTTTTCTCTCTCTCTCTCATCTCCCTCCCACTCATCTCCCCTCTACCTCCCTTCCCTTCCCTTTCCACCCCTTCCCTCCCACTCATCTCTACTCCCTCCCACTCACCTCTAGTCCCTCCCTCTCCATCCCACTCATCTCCCTCCCTCTCCTATGTAATCTCCCCACTCAACCACACCCATCAGTCAGTGTCCTCGCCCACCATACGAGGTAACACACTCTCCTCTGTCTTAGCTGTGAGAGAGAGAGAGAGAGAGAGAGAGAGAGAGAGAGAGAGAGAGAGAGAGGTAATAGTCTATATGTTTATCTTCTGTGTCTGTATTCCTGTCTAGCCATCCACCTACCCAACCAACTAGCCACCCAACCAACTAGCTACCCAACCAACCACCCAACCAACCACCTTCCAGCTAATGTTCCCTCATGAGCCACAATACCTGTTTTACCTACAGGATCACCTGCCTTACCTGCTAATTAGATCATAACCTTAATTAATAGCCAGACTTTGTGGCGACAGTAACCTGACCTGACCTGACCTGGCCTAACCTAACCTAACCTTGACTCTCTGAGGGGTGTTGGTTAAAATTCTAAAGTCTCTCTCTCTCTCTCTCTCTCTCTCTCTCTCTCTCTCTCTCACCAAAAGAGACAATTTAGTGGAAAAGTTGAGACATTAAAAATTTACGACAAGGCTCTTAAGTGAAGCCAACGAGGGTAATTCAATAAAGAAAAACTCAAAAGAACACATCAGGAACCTAACCTAACCCGACCTAACATGACCCGACCTAACCTTACCTAACCTAACCCGACCTAACCTAACCTAACCTTACCTAACATGACCTGACCTAACCTGACCTTAACCTGACCTGACCTAAGCCAATCTTATCCTTCCACCTCTACTTCCTTCTTCCCTCAATTATCTTAAGGTCAATGGTAATACCTCTTCCTTTCTCTTACCTCTTCCTTTCTCTCACCTCTTCCTCCCTTCTCTCACCTCTTCCTCCCTTCTCTCACCTCTTCCTCCCTTCTCTCACCTCTTCCTCCCTTCCCTCACCTCCTCCCTTCCCTCACCTCCTCCCTTCTCTCACCTCCTCCTCCCTTCTCTCACCCTCCACCTCCCTATCATCACAAATACCTATAACTCTTACGTATAATTAAAATAACAACAAGTGCACTCTTCTCTCAGCAAGCACTCGACATGATGTACTCTGAGTTCATGTTTCAAGTCAATTCACTAAGTGTATACTGAGTTATCGAGGAGACAACTAACTTGACTGACTTAACGTACTCAAGAGGTTAAGTCATTGTACTCAAGAGGTTAAGTCATTGTACTCAAGGGGTTAAGTCATTGTACTCAAGGGGTTAAGTCATTGTACTCAAGGGGTTAAGTCATTGTACTCAAGGGGTTAAGTCATTGTACTCAAGGGGTTAAGTCATTGTACTCAAGGGGTTAATGACTCTACTTGACCAACGAGAGAGAGAGACACACACACACACACACACACACACACACACACACACACAGACAGACACACAGACAGATAAACAGAACTCAGACAGACAGACAAACAGGACTCAGAAACAGACAGACAGACAGATGACGGAAACTCTGATTAATATAAACAATAGGAACACGACAGGGAAACACCAGGTTAACTTTGACCATTTAACTCACAATTTAACCGATTAACTTTGACTTAGGAAAATACAACGGTAAAATATCGATCATTCAGAAAACTTAGTGTGACTTTTACCAATCAGAGAACAGTAATGGAAAAACTCTGGCCAATCGGAGACTATGAGAAATTACTTTAGCCAATTGGAGAACGTAGAGGGAATTTACTTTAACCAATCAGAAAAAGGAAAGGAAAAAATAACTGATCGCAGGAGAGAGAGAGAGAGAGAGAGAGAGAGAGAGAGAGAGAGAGAGAGAGAGAGACGTTACACATTTATTGTACCTCACTCCTCACCACATTCTCTCACACACTTCCTTACCCCCCCCCCCCCTACCCCCACTTCACAATCCCACTCTTTCGGGACACACTCTCTCTCTCTCTCTCTCTCTTTCGTTTGCACTGTTTTGTTGCAGAGTGAGACAGACGTATGTATACATGTGTGTGTGTGTGTGTATTGTGTGTGTGTATTGTGTGTGTGCGTCCGGAAGTGACTCACACGGTTGTTCACTCTGCCTGTCAATCGCTCCCCCCCCCCCCACACTCCCCCCTCTCACGCCCGCAGCACACACACACACACACATCCTGTCATGAACACACTTTTATGGAGTTCCTGAACTAGTGTGTGTATATGTGTGTGTCGTGGTAGTGCTTGTTGTTGTTGGTGGTGATTGTTGTTGATGTAGTGGTGGTAGTGGTAGTAATGGTTGTTGTTGTTGTTGTTATGGTGGTGGTTCTTGCGATGGGAGTAGTAGTAATGGTGGTAGTTGTTGTTGTAGGGTCGGTGGTGGTTGAGAGAGAGAGAGAGAGAGAGAGAGAGAGAGAGAGAGAGCAGACAAGGAGTGAGAGAATGAGTCAGCAACACCACCAGTTAGGGGAAGTGTCTAACCATTAAATGACGTTGTTAGGGTAATTAATGAACTCCTAATGTCATTCTTCCCTTAGTACGACACACACACAAAGACACACAAAGACGCGCACACACAAAGACACACACACACACCACATAAACGCACGTCCACAAACTAATGACAAAGACAGACAGACAGGGAGGGACGGACGGACGGACGGACGGACGGACGGACGGAGACAGACAGACAGACAGACAGACAGACGGAAGTAGCGACGACCCACCATGTAATCTAAGAGACCCGAGTGAGACAGAACAATTTCCGCACGAGGTGAGGGTCTTTCCGCACGACCACCACCAACCACTCTTTCTCTACCCCCTCCTCCCCCCTCCCCCCTCTTTCTCTCACTTTCCGCCCTAAAGGTTAACCATTATTTGTTGTAATTGGCGGAAAGTTCACCCATTTGTAATAGGCAGAAAGATTACTCATTATTTGAAATAGGCAGAAATTTCACCCAATATCTTTAATAGGTAGAAAGGTCACCCATTATCTGTAATAGGCAGAAATATCACCCATTTTATATAAACAAGCAACGTAACCAATTAATTAATGACCCAATTATACATTAACTATTACCACGAACATCAGCTAGTTTATTGTGTACCCCTGCCCATCCTGTGAAAGGTAGGACAAACTGATAAGGTAATTATACATGATTATACAGTGAACAAACCCTAGATTATACACAATTATAGTATACAGTCGTCAATGATAGGGAAATTATACATAGTAATTATCGTATAATGAACCTAGTGATGGATCAAATTATACATGATTATAGAGTACACATAATTAGTGGAGTATAATTATTGTTTACGATAAGACATCTTGTATAATCTGGATAAGACATGTTGTATAATGAAGAGGGTAGACATGATCTGAAGTCTTGTCCCACTCTCACCTCCCTCTCATTTTTATCTGGACCCTTTTCTTTCCCTTCTTACTGCTCTCTCAATCCCTCTCCCTCCCCCCTCACTTCTCTCTCCCTTCCCTCTCATTTCTCTTTCAACCCCTCTCACTTCTCTCAACTCCTCTCCCTCCCCTCTCAACCCCACTCCCTCCCTCTCCTCTCCCCACTCTAAATATGTTCTCTCACCCACCCTCATAAATTTCCCTCCCTCCCACTCACCCCCCCTCCCTCTCACCTAGCATTACCCTTGGGCACTGTCAACACCCCCCCCTCTCCAACAAGCACTCTCACCCACACTCGTAACTTAACGCCCTCTCCCCCCCCCTCTCACCTAACCTTGGCACTGGCACCATTTTGGCACCTAGGACAGGAAGTTTCTGGCTAGCACGTGTGGGGGGGAAGGGGGAGAGGGGGGAGGAGGAGGAGGGGGGAGGAGGAGGGGGGAGGGGGGAGAACGGGGAGGGGGGAGTTAGGATGTACGTGTGAGGAGGAGTGTAAGGAGGGGGGAGGGGTGTGCGCACGTAAGAGGAAAAATATTCAACCGGGAAAATATTCAACCGGGAAAATATTGACCCGGGAAAATATTGACTGAGGCAGGGCGGTGTGGGTAAAAATATTATCGATAGGAGAAAAATATTTTGTCGAAGAGGAGCGTTCTAAGACTCTTTAAAAACAGGGATGAAACGAGAGGAATTTTGTTGTCTTGTGGGCGGCTGGGTGGCTGATGTGGGTGGCTGGGGTGGGTGGTGGTGTGGCTGGGGTGGGTGGTGATGTGGCTGGGGGGGTGGTGTATGTGGCTGGGGTGGGTGGTGGTGTGGCTGGGGTGGGTGGTGGTGTGGCTGGGGGGTGGTGGTGTGGCTGGGGTGGGTGGTGGTGTGGCTGGGGTGGGTGGTGGTGTGGCTGGGGGGGTGGTGTATGTGGGTAGTGGTGTGGCTGATATGGGTGGCTGGGGTGGTGGTGTGGCTGGGGTGGTGGTGTATGTGGGTAGTGATTGGGGTGGATTGTGTGGTGAGGTGGGTCGCGCAGGTGGGTAGATGAGTGGGTTAGCAAGTGTTTGTGTTGGATAATTACTGTGCTTGATGTGCATATGTGAGTGAGCACACACGCACAGTCTCTCTCTCTCTCTCTCCACCTCTCTCTCTCTACACAAGACACGTGTGAGTGACAGGTAAGTAATTACTTCATTAGTTTCCATTACCTGTCTCTCTCCTTCCCTTATTCCCTCCCTCCTTTCCCTTCCCTTCATTTCCCTCTTCCATTACATTCCCTTTACCCTCTCTCTCTCTCTCAATCAGCTGATCAATCTTGTAAACAAAATATCTAGTTTCTCCCTATTTCTTCCTCTCCTACCCACTACCTTCACTATAACATTCTTCTCCTCCTCCTCCTCCTTTCTTCCCTTTCCTCTTCTTTTCCTTCTCTTATTCATTTATTTTCCTCGTGTTTATCTCTTCCCAGTTTTAATCTTCTTCTTCTTCTTAATAAAAATTTTAGTTTGTTTACTTTGGTTAAGCCGCCCGCAAGAGCTGTGGCTATTGTCGAGTAGAGAGAGAGAGAGAGAGAGAGAGAGAGAGAGAGAGAGAGAGGAAAACATCTGTTATACCACAAACCAAACCTAACCTAACCAAACCTAACCTAACCAAACCTCTATAAAAATCAAACCTCTCGTGACAGCAACATTTGTTTATCAGCAAGGTCGTGAGATTAACACTTCCGTTCACTGATAAACCTGAGGTACTCTCTCTCTCTCTCTCTCTCTCTCTCTCTCTCTCTCTCTCTCTCTCTCTCTCTCTCTCTCTCCTACTTCCTTCCCCTTCTCTGTTCTGCTTCTTTTCCTCCTCCCCTTCCTTCACTCTCTCTATCTCACCCACTTCCTTTCCTTCTCTCTTTCTCCCCTTCCCCACCCCCATTTCTTCTTCTCTCTCTCTCTCCTACTAACTTTCTTCCCATCCCATTCCCGCTTTCTTCATATCTCTCTCTCTTAGTTTCTTTCCTCCCCTTCCCATCTCTCTCCCCTTTCTTCATATCTCTCTCCATCTCTCTCACTTCCTTTCCCTCTCCTCTCTCTCTCTGTCTGTTCCTCCTTCGCTCCCAGCACAACAATGCCCCGGGTCGCCAGCCACCAACCACGGCACAAGCAGACCAAAAACTTTCTCCAAACTTTGTCAAGAAACTTTCTCTCCGGCTACTTATGTGTGGCATCCCAAACTTTTGTCGCCGATCTCATCCAGCTTTATCCATTCTATATCCACGTCTGGCTTTATCCTTCCCCATATCCACGTCTGGCTTTATCCTCTCTTGCCCTCTCTCCTGCCCTCAGTCTTTCCCCTTGCCCTCTCTCCTCACCCCAGTCATGCCCCTTGCCCTCTCTTCTGCCTCCAGTCATGCCCCTTGCCCTCTCTCCTCACCCCAGTCATGCCCCTTGCCCTCTCTTCTGCCTCCAGTCATGCCCCTTGCCCTCTCTCCTCACCCCAGTCATGCCCCTTGCCCTCTCTTCTGCCTCCAGTCATGCCCCTTGCCCTCTCTCCTGACCCCAGTCATGCCCCTTGCCCTCTCTTCTGCCTCCAGTCATGCCCCTTGCCCTCTCTTCTGCCTCCAGTCATGCCCCTTGCCCTCTCTCCTGACCCCAGTCATGGCCCTTGCCCTCTCTCCTGACCCCAGTCATGCCCCATGCCCTCTCTTCTGCCCCCAGTCTTGCCCCTTGCCCTCTCGCCTTGCCCCTCGTCCCTGGGTCCATTACTTAACACGGCAAGACTTCGCCACTTCAGGCAGATTGGAGGGCGAGCGAGCGATCGTACGTCTGGCGTAGCTTCTGTAAACCTGTCATTGAGGGGGTTTAATGGAACCCCTGGCGCTGGTGATGGCTCGTGTTGGCGTTAATGACGGTCAGTGCTGGCGATAGTTTTTTTTCCGTGCCCTTTAACGTTAGCCTCATACTGCCCATATCTAACCCTTATCTAGCCCTCACTAGCCCTTATCTAGCCCTTAAACAAACCCTAATCTAACTATCCTGACTCCAGAAGGCAGGCAGGGGACCACCAGCAGCAGGGGACCACCAGCAGCAGGGGACCACCAGCAGCAGGGGACCACCAGCGGCAGGGGACCACCAGCGGCAGGGGACTACCAGCGGCAGGGGACCACCAGCAGCAGGGGACCACCAGCAGCAGGGGACCACCAGCACCAGCAGGGGACCACCAGCACCAGCAGGGAACCACCAGCACCAGCAGGGGACCACCAGCAGGGAACCACCAGCACCAGCAGGGAACCACCAGCACCAGCAGGGAACCACCAGCACCAGCAGGGGACCACCAGCACCAGCAGGGGACCACCACCAGCAGCAGGGGACCACCAGCACCAGCAAGGGACCACCACCACCAGCAGGGGACCAGCCTCATCTCACACAGGTCTCAGTATATTACTACACTCGACTATGTCAACACACATCATGCTGGATCTTCCTCTCCCTCTTCCTGCTCATCCTCGTCTTCCCCTTCTTCCTCTCCTTTCATTTCCTCCTCCCTATTCCTCTTCCTCCTCTTATTTCCTTCATCTTCCACCTCACTCCTTCCTTTACTCTCATCCCGTCATTCCTACTTCCCCACGTTCCTCCCTTCCTCAACTCTCATTCCCTCCTCCCTATTCCTCTTCCTCCTCTTATTTCCTCCATCTTCCACCTCACTCCTTCCTTTACTCTCATCCCGTCATTCCTACTTCCCTACGTTCCTCCCTTCCTCTCCTTTCATTCCCTCCTCCCTATTCCTCTTCCTCCTCTTATTTCCTTCATCTTCTACCTCACTCCTTCCTTTACTCTCATCCCGTCATTCCTACTTCCCTACGTTCCTCCCTTCCTCAACTCTCATCCCTTCCCCCTCCTCCTCTACAATTCTCACCTCACCCTCTACCATTCTTACTACCCCCCCCTCCCCCCCCCCTCGTCACTAAACCTCCTCTCCTCTCTCTCACCTCACTCGAAATTCAGGTCCACCCCCCCCCCTTTCCCCCCAGCCCCCCCCCCCCCCCGGTAGAGAGACAGAGGCTCCAATGTGGACAACAAACACAGAATCCATCAACGGGGTTTGTTTACATTCTCAACTTATCACAGAAGAGGAGGGGGGGGGGAGGGGGGAGGAGGCCAAGCAGTGTAGGTTCTGGGGAGAGGAAAGGGGGGCGAGAGAAGGAGGAGGGAGGTAGAGAGAAGAGAGAGAGAGAAAGATGGACGGAGGAAGGGAGAAATAAACGAAGGAGAGAGAGAGAGTAGTTAATAATTGTCACATACTGTTTACATAAGGTAACAGCTGATGAGACAGTGTGTGTGTTATGAACTGGTTGTTAGCGGTGACGACTGTATAAATGTTTTGTTCACTCCCTACATTGATGATTATTATTATTATTATTATTATTATTATTATTATTATTATTATCATTGTCATTATTATTATCACCACTACTGATAACATTATTTCTATTACCATTATCATTACAGTATTTTTATTGTTACTATTATTTTTCTTGTAATTACTACCAAATAAAAAGCGAACAGGATGCACAGTTATCAAGCAGGTGATATAGAGAAGCAGGTAAGCAGATAAATAGGCAGAGAGCAAGCAGGAAATGAGCTAACAATAACTAATTAGAAGGCAGGTAGGCAGGTAATACACGACAAATAAGCAGGGAAAGGATACACAAGGAGGTAACAAGCAGGGAGGGAAGGGAGAGAAACAAGCAGGGAGGGAAGGGAGAGAAACAAGCAGGTAATAAGCAGGGAGAGATATAGTAGGTGTATGGTTCAACATGTCGTTACCTTGAGACATTAAACTTCGATTAAGCAACTACCTCACACCTGCTCTCCCCCCCCCTCCTCCCCTCTCTTTCCCCCCTCCTTCTCTTCCCCCTCACCTCACACCTGCTCTCACCCCTCTCTCCCCCCTCACCTTACATCAGCCCCCCCCCCTTCTCTGCCCCCTCACCTCACACCTGCTCACCCCCCCCTCCCCTCTCACCCCTCTCTTCCCCCCCTCCCCTCTCTCCCCCCCTCACCTTACATCAGCCCCCCCTTCTCTTGCCCCTCACCTCACACCTGCTCACCCCTCCCCTCCACCCCCTTTACACGTTCTACTGCACTGATTCTACCTCCAACACCAGCACCAACAATCTCCAACATTAACACCATCTCCGTTAAATTTAGTTCGTTACGATGACGACATCGTAAAGTTATTCTCAGCCTCCAACACCCCCAACTTCCTCCAACATTCAACATATCCTCCACAATCTGACATTATCCAACATTTCTCCAATTTTCTTCAACTTTCAACATACCCTACCCGCCTCCAACACATCCTACCCCTCTCCAACACTCTAATATGACCTATAACACTCCAACACACTCTAATGTGACCTCCAACACCCTCTAATATGGTCTCCAACACTAAAACACCCTCCAACACACACTCTCTCTCTCTCTCTCTCTCAAGCTATCTTCATTTCCTGTACAAAAAACACAAAAACATCTTAAAATTTTCCTCATTTATGAAATATATATATATATATATATATATATATATATATATTAATATACGAATATCTTCCAATTTATTTCTGTCTTTTTCCTGTCTACTATTTATCGGGTTTTATCTCTGTCTAAGGGTTCATTTATTATTTTTTTATTAGTGTTTATCACTTATCATGTTTCCTGTTCCATGTTCCTTTAAATTTAACACTCGTCTATTTTTTGTATTATTTTGTCTTAGTGTATTGCCCCCCTCTCTCTCTCTCTCTCGTTAAGCCATCCACCAACTCCAATTCAATTATTTTTCTAGTCTTCCTTCTATCCCATCCATCATCAACTCAGTGGAGAGAGAGAGAGAGAGAGAGAGAGAGAGAGAGAGAGAGAGAGAGAGAGAGAGAGAGAGAGAGAGAGAGAGAGAGATTATTATTATTGTTATTAATTTTATCTGGCTGCCTCAATGACACCAATGTCAGCGTTTCCTAACTAACTATCTCACTCACTCACTAAACATCTTAACTACCTACCAACCAAACTATACTGACTTATAAACCACCCTATTCCACTTTACAACCAGTCCTATACACGCACTCAAAACCATTTCTCAGCGTTAAGTCAAGGAGTAGGTGACCTTTGTGCTTGTTATAGGTCACACAGCACATAAGGTCAGGAAAAAGGTCAGTCTTATACCCCCACTTGTGACCTTTTAAGTTCAACTAGTTCGTTTAGGTTTAATTATAATTGAACTGTGTATGTGGGTGGTTAAGTTACAGTGCGAATTTTCACGTCAATATAGCACTTGTACACGCACTTGCACGTATACATACATACATACATACATACATACATACATACACACACATACATACATACACACACACATACATACATACATACTATCTCGCATATGCAGACTCATTTACCTCTCACAAAATCACACACTACCCCGAATAACCTGCCTTCTAAAACACCAATTTAAACATATATAAAATTCCCAAACGTTCATACAACACAACTACACGATTTTGTATTTTTCCCCCCGAACGTCACAAATGAACATGACACCAGGGAACTGAACTAAGTCAAGCTGTGATCATTATCTGAAATATATAATAATAATAATAATAATATCGAGTTGCATTTTCAAACAATAATAAAAGTTCTTAAAAAAAATGGAAAATACGAATTCTTTCTTAAAAACAAATATAAAACACCAAAAAACACCAAAGCTTTTTCCCCTCCTCGATAAAACAAGAGAAGTACCAGACAACAAGTAATTCTCGGTTAATAAACAAAGGAAAAACAAAAGGGTTCAGCCCAACAAATGCTCCATCGCCTTAAAAAGTGGAATTCCCCTTCTAAAAAAATGTCCATGTTTTATAAAGTAATTTTCCCGCCAAAAAAGTATTTCTCCCGCCAAAAGAAATATTTCTCCCGCCAAAAAAGTCTTTCTCCCGCCAAAAATATACAAAAATAAAAAAAAACCCACGTCCCTCCATGGAAAAAAAAAATCCCCGCCAGCAAAGATGAAAAAAGTTCCTTGCCCCAAAATTCCTTAAACTAGTGTATAATTCTCCCCTATATGGACTCAAAGTTCCCTCTCCTCTTCCGCCTTTTCTCCCCTTCCTTCCCCCTTCCCTTTTCTTCTTTACTCATTCCCATCTTTCCCCTCCCCTTTCCCTAACCCTCCCCTCCCCTTTCCCATCCCCTTTCTCTACCCATCCGCCTCCCTTTCCCCTCCCCCCAATTGGATACATTAAGCTACGAATCAATACAAAAATGAAAGGGAAAAAATGGCGTCGTTACTACACTAAGACTCGACCATATAGAGGCAGGAACAATATGGCGGCTATTCCGCACTGAGCCTTTACCAGAGGCTAACAGTGAGGTAAGTGAGAGAACAGGTGAGAGAGAAGAGAACAGGTAAGAGAGAAGAGAACAGGGAGAGGAGAACAGGTGAGAGAGAGAGAACAGGTAAGAGCGAAGAGAACAGGTGAGAGAAGAGAACAGGTAAGAGAGAGGAAGGAGAGAGAGAGAGAGAGAGAGAGAGAGAGAGAGAGGAAGAGAGAAGAGAACAGGGAGAGGAGAACAGGTAAGAGAGGAGAACAGCGAACTAAGTGAAAGAACAGGTGAGACAGAGAACAGGTAAGTGAGAGGAACAATAACCAGGGCATCAACTCATGACCTTCACAGACCTGTTCTACTGGTGGTGTCATGAACGAGAGAGAGAGATTATATCGTTCAGATATCGTTCAGTGTTCATCATATCATTCAGTATTTTGTTCAGTGTTCATTATATCGTTCAGTGTTCATAATATCGTTCAGTGTTCATCATATCATTCAGTATTTTGTTCAGTGTTCATTATATCATTCAGTATTTTGTTCAGTGTTCATTATATCGTACAAAGTTCACTATAGGACTGCAGAGGTCATATTGCAACTATATCTTGCGCTAGTCAGGCCGCACCTCCATTATGCGGTCCAGTTCTGGTGCCCCTATTATAGAATGGATATCAATTCACTAGAGTCGGTGCAGCGAAGAATGACGAAAATGATTCCGGGACTTAGAAACCTTCCATATCAGGATAGGTTAAAGAAACTTAACTTGCATTCCCTAGAAAGACGAAGAGTGCGGGGAGATATGATAGAAGTATTTAAGTGGGTGAAAGGAATCAATAAAGGTGATATAGATAAAGTTCTTATAATATCCGAGCAGGATAGGACTCGTAGCAACGGATTTAAGTTGAATAAGTTTAGGTTTAGGAGGGAGATAGGAAGGAACTGGTTCACAAATAGGGTGGTGGACCAGTGGAACAAGCTTAGCAACTTTGTAGTAAGTGTTGGAACGCTGGAAAGTTTTAAAAGGAGGCTGGATAGATTCATGGATGATAGAGAGTGGTAGTAACTCTCGACAGGAGCTGCCATGCACAGGCCAACCGGCCTATTGCAGACTCCTTATGTTCTTATGGGGTTCGGTTCAATATATTTTGTTCACTATACACACTTTAAGTTCAATAGACTGTTCATGACGGTTAGACCTGTTCTAGATAATGGACCAGTTTTTGTGTTAATATGAGGTTAGGGGCGGTGGGGTGGAGAGAGGGAGAGGGGCGGTGGGGTGGAGAGAGGGAGAGGGGCGGTGGGGTGGAGAGAGGGGGAGAGGCGGTGGGGTGGAGAGAGAGAGAGGGGCGGTGGGGTGGAGAGAGGGGGAGAGGCGGTGGGGTGGGGTGGAGAGAGAGGGCGGGGTGGAGAGAGGGAGAGGGGCGGTGGGGTGGAGAGAGGGGGAGAGGCGGTGGGGTGGAGAGAGAGAGAGGGGCGGTGGGGTGGAGAGAGAGAGGGGGGCGGTGGGGTGGAGAGAGAGAGGGGGGCGGTGGGGTGGAGAGAGAGAGGGGGTGGAGGATTTCTATCTCCTCCCTTTCCTCGTCTTCTTCCTCCTCCCCTACTCCCCAACACATTTGCCTCTCCCCCTCTCCTCTATCCTCCCGTCCCCTACCTAATCCCCCCTCCCCACCTACCCTCCCCTACATTACCTAACCCCCCCCTCACTTACCTGCCCCCCTCCCCCAAGGCCATGGCCATGGCCATATTAACAAGTCAGGTGGCCAGAAGCGAGACATTTCCTCCTCTCTGACAGTACACGCAATGCTCACACGCACTCCTCCTCTCTTCCTCCTCCTCGTATCTTATCTTCTCCTCCTCCTCCTCCTTTCGTCTCCTACCCTACATCCTTACTCCCCCCACCACCATCTCCTCTTCCTTTTCCTCCCCCTCCCTTCCACCCCCTCCTCCCTTCTTCCTCCCTTTCTTCCTCCTCCTCCTTCCCTTGTCTTAAACGACGGTAACAAGTTCGTTATTTAACTTAACGACGTCTTCACTTTCTCTCAATACTTAAGTATATTATTACACACACACACACACACACACACACACACACACACACTATACCGCAGTAATAATACACCGATATACACACCACACTGGAGTCATTTATACAACTAGAGTCGTAATACACCACCATACACTATACTGTAGTCGTAATACACCATCATACACTATACTGTAGTCGTAATACACCATCATACACTATACTGTAGTCGTAATACACCATCATACACTATACTGTAGTCGTAATACACCATCATACACTATACTGTAGTCGTAATACAGTTTAATACAAAGAAAAACAAGAATAAATACAAGAAAAGGAAGGAGAGACAGAAACAAGAATACGTAAGAGAAATGATGAAGAAAACGTAATAAAATGGGAAGAATAAATAAAAATGGGGAAATAAAACCAAGAAATGGAACAAAAAATAATAAAAAAAGATAAAAACAAAAGAGTAAGAAAGGACAAAATAAAACGTAAATTAATAAATAAAATAAAGGAGATAATTAAGAGAGAGGAAAGAAGAAAATGAAAACTGAGAAATAAAAGAAAGAAGAAAACAAAAAGGTCATATATGTGATTTTTAATGTCACTGAGGTTATGTCAGGTCAGGTAAGGTGTCACTGAGGTTATGTCAGGTCAGGTCAGGTGTCACTGAGGTCAAACATCTCTTTGACAACGCTACACTGAAAGGTCATGCAAGATCAGTGACCGCTGGCCTGCAAGTCCGCCTCCCCCTTCCAGAGCTTAACACACACACACAGTGAGTCACTAGGCTAGCGAGAGTGGCGGAAGTTGAACTACACGAACACGAGAAAAAAACAATACTAATGTCGAATTGTGAAGGCAGAGACGAACGAGCACACACACACGCACACACACGCACACCCCTAACCTAACCTAACCTAACCCTTAAAAATTTCATTACTTTACGCTACATGCATTTTAATTTATGGGTGTAACTCTGTAAACTGTGATTGATAGATGGATGGATGGATGGATGGGTGGGTGGGTGGGTGTATGGATGGATGGATGGATGGATGGATGGGTGAATGGATAGACGCGAGCTAACATTAACAACCCTGACCTATTGAGACCTAGTTACACAAGATATACACCCGTGTTTACACCTCGCTGGCCAACATAATTAAACACAAGAGTGCCACACCCTGATCAGTGCCAGATCCTCATCAGTGCCACACCCTGATTAGTGCCAGACAAACAGTGCCAACTCATACCACCTCCATCACCCTCCAAAAAGTCCCAAGTTAATTTTTTTTCTCTTACGATAAAAAAAAAAATGTAATCAGAACAGAATTTTAAAATAATTTACTGTACCTTTTAATTATTTTCCAACGTAAAGGTAAATTTTAATAGTCAAAGCTTTCATATTTTATGCTGGATTAAGCCGGGGTGTCCAGACTGTAATAGCCAATGAATACAGTACAAGCTTAAATCTCTTCCCTGATTAAATTTTTTGGGGGAAATTTCAGGATTAATCGTTGGCCCCCCCCCCCCCTCCTCCCCTCCTCATGAGCCTCCACCACCCCCCCCCCCCTCTAAAAAAAGACATTGCCATATTTCAGTATTCTATCAGTGGTTCATTAATGTTACCTGTGATATTATTTATTTATTTTTGATAGGAGTCTTTGTGTGTGTGTGTGTGTGTGTGTGTGTGTGTGTGTGTGTGTGATGGAAGTTATTTTTATTACTATTATTAATGCCACAACTATTACTACAACTATCAACACAACAACCACCACCACAATGAACTACAAAACACAAATAAAACGTAGAGACAAAACACATGACTGCAACAAGTATAGTAACCAAGGTAGCATGCAGCAGTGACCTTGACCTGTGACCTGTAAATACCCTCCCCCTACCCTAATAAGGCACATGGTGGTGGTGGGAAGGATGTGTGGGGGAGGGGAGGTGTGTGGGGAGGGGAGGTGTGGGGGAGGGGAGGTGTGGGGGGAGGGGAGGTGTGGGGGAGGGGAGGTGTGGGGGGAGGGGAGGTGTGGGGGAGGGGAGGTGTGGGGGGAGGGGAGGGGAGGTGGGGGGGAGGTGTGGGGGAGGGGAGGTGGGGGGTAAACTGGTTTTTAAACTCAATCCACACACGAATTGGTAACACTAGCTGCGATGACACGTGTTCTCTCTCTCTCTCTCTCTCTCTCTCTCTCTCTCTCTCTCTCTCTCATTATTTAACAGGTAATCAATAAACCAGGTGATCAATAAACCAGGTGATCAATAAACCAGGTGAGTCAATAAACCAGGTAAAAATACACACAGGTAGGTGGCACAGGTGGATCTTGTTGGATATTTCTGGTGGATGCTGGTCGCCTGCCTTCCTCCCTCCCTCCTTCACACTCATTCCCTTCTCCTTCCCTCACACCTCCTTCTTTCCTTCCTTCCTTTGTCTTACCTCCCTCCCTCCCTCCCACACACCCCCTCTCCCCCTCTCATCCCTTCCACACTCTCCCTCAAGTCTCATACCCCTTCGCCTTTCTCCCCATCTCCCTCCACCATCTTTTATCTCCCCACTCCCTAGCTCCATCTCCCCACACCCCCACTTCACCACGCCATAATCTCCCCACACTCCTAACAAGAAGGATGACCACCATTTACACAAGTTACCTCCCCTCTCCCCCACTTACACCCCACACTCTTAATCCAAGTTGAGAGGGTGGGGGAGGGGGATAGTAGCCCACTCACCTTAATCAGTAGAAGTAGTGGAGGGGGACGAGGAGATGAGAGGGGTGAGGGGGGAAGGCGACTCCTCTCTTTACTGTCATTAGGGTGGATACAGGTATACTTCCCCCCACCTCCTTAATTAGTGGCTGTTGGAGAGAGAGAGAGAGAGAGAGAGAGAGAGAGAGAGAGAGAGAGAGAGAGAGAGAGAGAGAGAGAGAGAGAGAGAGAGAGAGATTTTGGTTTAGATAATAACAATTGGAGAACCTCTCGTCTCCCACCCTCCCCCCCCCCTCTCTCTCTCTCCTCCTATCTTCTTCATCACCCCTATGCGTCTCTCACTTCATCCAGCACTCCTTCCCTTCCCTCTCCTCCTCTCCCTCCCATTCCATCACCCTTATTCCTCCCTTTAATCACCTTCCGTCCCTTCCCATCTTGCTATTCTCTCTCTCTTTTCTCAACATTTCTCATGTATCCTTTCTCCCTTCCCTCTCTCTACCCCCAGCCTCTCCCTCTCACTGTCTCTCCCAAACCTCTCCTTATGTGTCTCACCCCACTCACTTTCCCTTTCATTTCTTTACCTGCCTGTTACTCCTCTACTTCTCCCCTTTATCGACCTCTCTTTCACCCCACTCCTCTCCTCTGATCCCACTCCTCTCCTCTGATCCCACTCCCCTCCTCTCACCCCACTCCCCTCCTCTCATCCCGCTCCCCTCCTCTCATCCCGCTCCCCTCCTCTCACCCCGCTCCCCTCCTCTCACCCCGCTCCCCTCCTCTCACCCCACTCCTCCCCTCTCCCCCCCACTCCTGTAAGGTGTGACTAGAGCCTCGGGTCACTACAACAGCTTCTGCTGACGGTGCGGAAAGTTAGGAAATGTATGTGTGTGCTTCCCCTCTCTCACTCTCTCTCTCTCTCCCTCTCCCAATCTTCCCTCTCACACACACACACACTCTCTCTCTCTCTCTCTCTCAATCTGCCGGCTTCCCCCCTCTCTCTCTCTCAATCTGCCGGCTTCCCCCCCTCTCTCTCTCTCAATCTGCCGGCTTCCCCCCCCTCTCTCTCTCTCAATCTGCCGGCTTCCCCCTCTCTCTCAATCTGCCGGCTTCCCTCTCCCACCTTCCCTTCTCCTTCTCCTCTTACCCACTCCCCCGGCTTTCTCTCACCTTCCCACCTCTCTCTCTCTCTCTCTCTCTCTCTCTCTCTCTCAATTCCCCTAAAGTTAAGTGAGGTTACCATTGTTACCTGTCTAGTTCTCCTCTGTCTCTCTCTCACTCAACCACCCCCCCTCTCTCTCACTCACCCCTCTCTCTCACTCAACCACCCCCCCTCTCTCTCACTCAACCACCCCCTCTCTCTCACTCAACCACCCCCCCTTTCTCTCACTCAACCACCCCTTCTCTCTCATCCACCCCCCTCTCTCCCACTCACCCCTCTCTCTCTCTCCTCCCTCTCCAATCACTTCCGTTCAGTTACACTTTCCACGTCTCTCCCCCTATCACGCCACTTTCCCCATCATTTACCTTAATTCCTTGTTATCCCTTGTTACTTTCTCTCTCCTCTTTCTCTCCCTAATTTCATTGTGCTCTTTTTCGTTTTTCTTCTTCCCTTCCTCCCTCTCTCTCCTTTGCTTGCCTTATCTCTCTCCTCCCCTCACTCCCTCTTCTTCCCTCTCCCTCTCTTCTTCCCTCTCCCTCTCTTCTTCCCTCTCTCCTTCCCTCACTCTCTCCTTCCCTCTCCCTCTCTCCTCCCCACACGGTAACGTCGGTGGCAGGTGATCAAGCGGTGTTTACAAGTGTCATTTACAAGCTTACACACACACACACACACACACACACACACACCCCCACCCCCCCCCCAGACCTTTACAACACACACGTCGTAACTGTCACCAGCACCCTCCAGGCTCCTAATATGGGGGTCTTCTTCTTTCATGGTCCCAACGTGGTCTTTTTCTCTTCCATGGTCCCAATGTGGTCTTGTTTCATGGTCCCAATGTGAGATCTTTCCTACGGCCATTATCACCAGAATAACAATATTTTCCTTACACTAAATAACAACAACAGTAATAATAACAACAAAAATAACAAACCAAAAACAATAATAACAACACAACCAGATCTCTCTCCCTACACAGAGGCTGGGCGGTGAAGTGTGTCTCCCGCTGGTGCTGAGTGTGTGAAGATGAGTGTGTTAAGAGGGCCTTATCTCTTCACTACTCCTGTTAGGGATCGATCATGAAGCTCTTGTATTGTGAGGTGAAGCTTTTATTATCGTATGGTGATGATGATGATGATGATGATGGTGGTGGTAGTGATGATGATGATGGTGGTGATGGTAGTGATGATGGTGATGATGGTGATGGTGGTGATGATGATGATGATGATGGTGATGATGATGGTGGTAGTGATGATGATGATGGTGGTGATGGTAGTGATGATGGTGATGGTGGTGATGGTGGTGATGATGGTGATGGTGGTGATGATGATGATGATGGTGGTGGTGGTGGTGGTGGTGGTGATGATGATGATGAAGGTGATGGTGATGATGATGGTGGTGGTGGTGATGATGGTGGTGACGGTGGTGGTGGTGGTGATGATGATGACAACAATAATAATAACAACAATAATAACAAACAAAATACAATAATAACAAAAACAACAACAATAAGGGGAGTTGAAGAGCCACACTTATGCTCACTTAAGTGGTGTCTGGTAGAGGAAGGGTCTATATTCTTGTACTTACGGTCACTTATGAGGTGTGGTGGTAGGGTAGGTTAGGTTAGGTTAAGATTTGGTTAGGTTAGGTCCCGTCAGGTCAGGTTCCATATAATTTACATTCTCCTGCCAATATTCCAAGACTGTTTAGGTTAGGTTAGGTCAAGCCAGGTCAGGTCAAATTCCATAAGGCTTCAATTCTCCTGCCATAGATACTAAGACTCGCTATGGTGGTAGAGTCTCTCTTGTACGGTGGCAGAGGTTGTTGTTATTCCTAGGGTGATTGACCATTAGAGCCTTGTCTAAATATTAATTGAGGAGATGACTGTCTGCTTATACAGTGTGAGTCAGTACACCACCAGCTTGCAGTGCGAGTCAGTATCAGTAGTTAGGTTGAATTAGGTTAGGTTAGAGCAGCAGTTCTTAACCGGGGGGGCACGCCCCCCTAAGGGGGCCTGAGTAATTTCCAGGGGGGGGGGGGCGCGAACCCAGAGCAAAAAATAAGGAATGGCCTTAACAGGTGTGTGTATGACCTTATTTGGATTTTCGTAAGGGGTGGTGGAGGGGTTCTCGTTCACCACAGATACTTCAAAATATGGTAAATGATAACTACGTCAATCAAAATGTAAAATTCCACTAAAAGTGACTGAATTAAGGAAGTAATAATGTCGGGAAGTGGACGATAATTTGATGAAGAACCGATAATTTTGAGGCTCCAGTACGATAATTCACATTTGAAAAATTGTCAACACTGACTGAGACGATTTCCAGTGCCAGTCGCCTGCGACGGCCGTCCGTGACAACTTTCTCCCTCTCACACTCACGCATTTCTTTCTTCAATTGAGCTATGATGTAGGGTAGACTTTTTATGAACGAAACAATAATGATAATTACTTATAGCAATTGAAAAGAATGCTAATTGTTTCGTTTTAATAACGAGAATGAAATTTGCCAACTCAAAATCACGCGTTGTCTACTTTGAGTGATGTTTATGGCCATGTGGTGGTTGTGGTGGTGATCAGGGTTTTAAAATTTTATATGAAGGAAGGAGGGGGAAGGGGGCGTGGAGATGAGGACCAACTGCTAAAGGGAGCGCGACCCTGAAAAGGTTAACAACCACTGGGTTAGAGTATTTTATAAAAACCAGCGTTACTAACCACCAGGAGATGTTCAATACCATACTATACCTCTCTCTCTCACCTCCGACTCCCGTGTGATGCAGGTGGTTGACGGAGGCGACACACACACACACACCCCTCCCGACAACACCTTTCCATTCGCTTACCTGTTGAGAGAAAGAAAGAAAAAATTATTAACACATAAACGAAGAAACAAAACGACATAATAAATTACAAAAGATAAATGTTAATTGAGATATATAAACACACACATGAGAGAGAGAGAGAGAGAGAGAGAGAGAGAGAGAGAGAGAGAGAGAGAGAGAGAGAGAGAGAGAGAGAGACTTACTGAGGAAGCGAAAATCATAATCATAATAAAACGAGGAACTTATCGACAGCTGTGATTGGTTAAGCATGTCAGGGGGGGAAGGGGGGGGGGGGGGACATGCTCACCAATCATAACATAGATCGTAAAACTTCCTCCTCGTCGGCAGTAAAGAACACACACACACACACACACATCCATCCACGTCAGCTAAAACAAAAGTATTAATCTGGGAAACACACACAACTACTTTTCCCTCACACACACAAACACCTTCCCTCTCACATACAAATACCTTCCCTCTCACATACAAATACCTTCCCTCTCACACATAAACACTTTTCCCTCTCACACACAAACACCTTCCCTCTCACACACAAAACACCTTCCCTCTCACACACAAACACCTTCCCTCTCACATACAAATACCTTCCCTCTCACACATAAACACTTTTCCCTCTCACACACAAACACCTTCCCTCTCACACACAAACACCTTTCCTCTCACACACAAACACCTTCCCTCTCACATACAAATACCTTCCCTCTCACACATAAACACTTTTCCCTCTCATACACAAACACCTTCCCTCTCACACACAAAACACCTTCCCTCTCACACACAAAACACCTTCCCTCTCACACACAAACACCTTCCCTCTCACATACAAATACCTTCCCTCTCACATACAAATACCTTCCCTCTCACACATAAACACTTTTCCCTCTCACACACAAACACCTTCCCTCACACACAAAACATCTTCCCTCTCACACACAAACACCTTCCCTCTCACACACAAACACCTTTCCCTCTCGCCTCACTCAGCAACAAGGGTCATTAAGGGTTGTTTATCGAGACGTTGTAAACAAGTAAACAACTTTGTCGTAGAGTTGCCAGGCGACCAAATGTGGCTTTAATTGTTTTGTTTACATGGGAGATGGGGGAGAGAGGGGAGAGGGGGGGTTGCCACACGCCCCCTGTTGGTCGCCATCTGGTCCTGGTGAGTCACGGAAGAGGTGTGTGTGTGTGTGTGTGTGTGTGTGTGTGCTACCTCATTCTCCTTCTCTCCCTCAGTACACCTTCCTCTTTACCTGATATCTCTTACCTGTCCTTACCCAATTACCTGTCTACCCAAGGTGTCATTCTCTATTGCTCTCCTTCTCTTCCTTCCTTCCCCCCCTTCACATCACTCTCCCTTCCTTCCCTCCTTCACACCACTCTCCCTTCCTTCCCACCACTCTCCCTTCCTTCCCTCCTTCACACCACTCTCCCTTCCTTCCCCCCCTTCCCACCACTCTCCCTTCCTTCCCACCACTCTCCCTTCCTTCACACCACTCTCCCTTCCTTCCCTCCTTCCCACCACTCTCCCTTCCTTCCCACCACTCTCCCTTCCTTCCCACCACTCCCCCTTCCTTCCCACCACTCTCCCTTCCTTCACACCACTCTCCCTTCCTTCCCTCCTTCCCACCACTCTCCCTTCCTTCCCACCACTCCCCCTTCCTTCCCTCCTTCCCACCACTCCCCCTTCCTTCCCTCCTTCACACCACTCCCCCTTCCTTCCCTCCTTCCCACCACTCCCCCTTCCTTCCCTCCTTCACACCACTCCCCCTCCTTCCCACCACTCTCCCTTCCTTCCCACCACTCTCCCTTCCTTCCCTCCTTCCCACCACTCCCCCTTCCTTCCCTCCTTCCCACCACTCCCCCTTCCTTCCCACCACTCCCCCTTCCTTCCCACCACTCCCCCTTCCTTCACACCACTCTCCCTTCCTTCACGCCACTCCCCCTTCCTTCCCACCACTCCCCCTTCCTTCCCTCCTTCCCACCACTCCCCCTTCCTTCCCTCCTTCACACCACTCCCCCTTCCTTCCCTCCTTCCCACCACTCCCCCTTCCTTCCCTCCTTCACACCACTCCCCCTCCTTCCCACCACTCTCCCTTCCTTCCCACCACTCTCCCTTCCTTCCCTCCTTCCCACCACTCCCCCTTCCTTCCCTCCTTCCCACCACTCCCCCTTCCTTCCCACCACTCTCCCTTCCTTCCCACCACTCCCCCTTCCTTCACACCACTCTCCCTTCCTTCACACCACTCCCCCTTCCTTCCCACCACTCCCCCTTCCTTCCCACCACTCTCCCTTCCTTCCCACCACTCCCCCTTCCTTCCCTCCTTCACACCACTCCCCCTTCCTTCACATCACTCTCCCTTCCTTCCCTCCTTCCCACCACTCCCCCTTCCTTCACACCACTCCCCCTTCCTTCCCTCCTTCCCACCACTCCCCCTTCCTTCCCTCCTTCCCACCACTCCCCCTTCCTTCCCACCACTCCCCCTTCCTTCACACCACTCCCCCTTCCTTCACACCACTCCCCCTTCCTTCACACCACTCCCCCTTCCTTCACACCACTCCCCCTTCCTTCCCACCACTCCCCCTTCCTTCACACCACTCCCCCTTCCTTCACATCACTCTCCCTTCCTTCCCTCCTTCCCACCACTCCCCCTTCCTTCCCACCACTCCCCCCTCCTTCACACCACTCCCCCTTCCTTCCCTCCTTCATATCTCCCCCCTCCCACACCACTTTACCTAACCTAACCTAATTTTCCGTCTTATTGGTGGTCGAGGATGGGGTGGGAGGTGTGTGGGGGGGGGGGGGGCGGAGGTGGGCGTAAGTGGGCGAAGGTATTGGTTGGTGGGTTGGTTGGGTGGGTGAGGTATGTCAGTAAGTAGAAAATGGGCGGAGGTGGGCGTGGATGGGCGTAGGCTTGTAAGCAATGGGCTGGATGTAAGTGACGCCCACGCCATACCAGGCATCATTTTGACTTGTACGCCCACCAGGAAGAGGAGGAAGAGGAAGAAGATTAGGTTGATGAGGAGAGAGAGAGAGAGAGAGAGAGAGAGAGAGAGAGAGAGAGAGAGAGAGAGAGAGAGAGAGAGACTCCTCGCTAAACCAGAGACAAAGAAACAAGAAGAACGAAAGACCAAGTGTAAACAAAGATGATAAAACACGGAGAGACACGTAAAGGGAGAGAGGAAAAGAGGAGGGGAAAGGGAGGATAAAACAGTGACGGATAAAGGGAGAAACAGGAAGAGATACAGAGGTGGGAAAGGGGGGGGGGTTAAATTGGTGGGAAAGGGGAGAAGGGGAGAGGGGGGGGAGGATGACAAGAGAAGAAAGGGAAATTAAAACATGGAAGGAATAGAATAGAAAAGCTGGATAAGGTTGTGGGAGGGGAGAGACTGAGGGGCAATAAAGGAGGGAGGAAGGGAAGAGATGGCTAGAGGGGAGGGGAGAATAAGGAAGGGGAAGGGGGAGAAAGACTGAGGGGCAATAAAGGAAGGGAGAGGGAGGGAGGGAAGATATGGTTCGATAGAGAGAGAGAGAGAGAGAGAGAGAGAGAGAGAGAGAGAGAGATAAAAACGAGGTAGGACAGGTGAGGGGAGGGCAGGAAGGGAGAGGGGAAAAGGAGAAAAGAAAGAGAATAGGAAATAAAAGGAAGGAAAGAGGGGAAAAGAGGGTAATGATGAAGTTGAGAGAGAGAGAGAGAGAGAGAGAGAGAGGATAATAATCAAACTGAGGGGTCACCCATCCCTGTGAATATTACACCTGGAACCCCTGCCAGAGTCCAGGTTCATGTGAAAATTAATGGTATACGAACACTCAAAACACGAGGGGGGGGAAACACACCTTTTGCCTGTACCCAGACCCGTGTTCGTCGAGGGGTCTAACATGGTGAAAATATGCGTGTATGAGGGCCCAGATGTGGTGAAAATATGCGTGTATGAGGGCCCAGATATGGTGAAAATATGCGTGTATGAGGGCCCAGATGTGGTGAAAATATGCGTGTATGAGGGCCCAGATATGGTGAAAATATGCGTGTATGAGGGCCCAGATATGGTGAAAATATGCGTGTATGAGGGCCCAGATATGGTGAAAATATGCGTGTGAGGGCCCCAGGATAAGGTGAAAATATAGTCCTATCAGACCTCAGAATAAAAATAAATAAAAAGTTTTATTTTCTTCAACTAAACCCGTAAATAAAATCCTTAACGTAATTAAAATCCTACAAACCCACAATAAAAAATAAATTCAAATATTTTAGCCAAGGAATAGGATGAAAGTTGGGTTAAAAATACAAATTAAGTCGAGTTTATTACCTACCTGAGGGAGATTAATAGCCCAGAAGGCGCTACTGACACACCTGTGGCGGGAAAATTTGGCGCGAAAATCTGTTTACTTAATTGTATTAATATTGGCGGGAAAATTTGGCGCGAATATCTCTTTATTTACTGGTATTAATATTGGTGGGAAAAATCAGATATACATAACATAGACCCGAATACATGTTTAAATATTAGCGGGAAATTAAAGTAAAAATAACAGTGACGCGAATACACATACGAATAATAGCGAGACCTTCAGGTATACATAACATTGGCAGGAGAATGTTTACATACCACTGGCACAACTCCATAAGTATAAGCTAAAGGAACCAAGTGACGGGCTCTGGCACATGCAAACACTAAAAGAACGATGGTATAGATTACATCACTCAACTAAAACTAAAAGAATGATGGCGACAGGGTTTCTTAAGACGAATATAGCGACTTACAGGCCAACTATGTAATGAAGAATAACATTTATTATTATTAAACAAGTGATACTGACACTACATAAAGATAAGAACATACAGCACATACCAACATACAGCACATACGCACACATACAGCTATAAAACTTATTACGATAAAGGCCAACACAAACACCTGATAACACCTTAACAACAGAGATGTCAGATTAACCACTGTTGATAATATGGAGCCCTGACGTCATCAATGAAAATAAAAACAGTGGTGACGTCATCAACATGTAAATAAGAACAAGAAGTTATGACGTCATCAACACGTGAATCAAAACATAGGTGGTGACGTCATCAACATGCAAATTAAGAGCTAGATGGATGTGTCTCCCCCACGTCATTCTCTTATTGGTGGACGCTCGGCCAATAGTGTTACTTGATTTGCTGATGACGCCGGGAAGAGAGGGAGAGAGAGAGAGAGAGAGAGAGAGAGAGAGAGAGAGAGAGAGAGAGAGAGAGAGAGAGAGAGAGAGAGAGAGAGAGAAGGGAGATGTAAGATTCGGTTTATTATGTTTTCTCTTGTGTGGAAATTTACGTAGGGGTTCAGACAATAAAATATCCAACAAGAAAAACAACAAATAAAAACAACAAAAAACACCAAACAAAAACACCAAAAAACAAAAACACCAAAAAACAAAAACACCAAAAACAAAAACACCAAAAACAAAAACACCAAAAACAAAAACACCAAAAACAAAAACACCAAAAAACAAAAACACCAAAAACAAAAACACGCCAAAACAAAAACACCAAAAACAAAAACACCAAAAAACAAAAACACCAAAAAACAAAAACACCAAAAACAAAAACACGCCAAAACAAAAACACCAAAAAACAAAAACACCAAAAAACAAAAACACCAAAAACAAAAACACGCCAAAACAAAAACACCAAAAAACAAAAACACCAAAAAACAAAAACACCAAAAAACAAAAACACCAAAAAACAAAAACACCAAAAAACAAAGACCCTCAGGCTAACACACATCCAAATGCAGCATAAAAAAAATAAAACCGAAAAATATTGAAGAAAAAAAAAAACGCGACCATAATATATTTTACGTAATGGTGAAAAAGATTTATATAATATAGTGAGTGGCACTGAGGAGAATGACATGGCACTGAGGAGAATGACATGGCACTGAGGAGAATGACATGGCACTGAGGAGAATGACATGGCACTGAGGAGAATGACATGGCACTACAGGTATGCCGTGGTAAACTGGCTGTATTGACCTTTGACCTTTGTGAGTCATGATAAAGGTCAAGAAGACTGAGAGGCGCCTATACTTAGCCTATAGTGTCATTTTGTTAACTTTGACTAGGTATTTGTTCACACACACACACACACAACTCAACTCAAGAAATCAATAAGAACAGAAATAATTTATAAACATTAATAAAAACATATAATAATAATAAAAATCTCTAGGGACGTCATATATTTCAATAATTTAGTCTAAACATTAATTATCATACACAAAGGCGAAGGTTCAGACATTAAACACAGACAACAGGTAAATTATATAGCCCGTGAAGGTGACACTAAAATGTTGACCCTCCACGTGACCAATAACTCACCTTAATTAGTTTCATTACCTGTTGAGATTTATACAAGAGCCCCGTTCATTAATTTCTCTTAGTGATTCATCTCCTTTACTGCTCTCTCTCCTACCTCTCGCCCTCTCTCCTACCTCTCGCCCTGACTCCTACCTCTCGCCCTCTCTCCTACCTCTCGCCCTTACTCCTACCTATCCGGCCCTCTCTCTCACCCTCTCACCCCCTCTCCTACACTTTCACACTCTCTCTCCCTCTCACACTCACTCTCCCTCCCTCTCACACTCCCTCTCCTTCTCCCTCCCTCTCCCTCACACTCCCTCTCCCTCCCTCGCTCATAACACGAGGCTCCAGAGATCATTAACTTCTCAGAGGAAACGGAAGCCAGAGATACCGAGGCGTCTCTACCACGGTGTTGAGAGCCGAAGACACCCCAAGCCTTGGTGTGAGCTTACGACATGTCAAGACTTAGTGAATCAAGCTTAAAACACCTCCGAAGGCTTAGTGAGAGCTTAAAACATCCCCCGAAGGCTTAGTGAGAGCTTAAAACACCCCCCAAAGGCTTAATGAAAGCTTAAAACACTCCCAAAAGCTTAGTGTGAGCTTACATGTTAAGGCTTAGTGAGAGCTTAAGACACCCAAAAGCTTAGCGTGACTAAAACACACCCAAAAGCTTAGTGTGAGATTAACACGCACCCAAAAGCTTAGTGAGAGCTTAAAACATCCCCAAAAGCTTAGTGTGAGCTTAAAACACACCCAAAAGCTTAATGAGAGCTTAAAACCCCTAAAGGCTTTGTGAGAGCTTAATATACCCCCAAAAGCTTAGTGTGAGCTTAATACATATAAAAGTGAATTATCCTTGTTGTTAATGTTGTTACCAAGCTTCAACAAGTAAGTTCTTAAAGCTACGTAACAAGGCCAGTTATTACACTCGTCCACCAAGACACACAAATTGAGAGAGAGAGAGAGAGAGAGAGAGAGAGAGAGAGAGAGAGAGAGAGAGAGAGAGAGAGCTGAGGTTGTCAAGAGGAGATAAACTGTGGTTAGGTTTAAAAATAAAACATAGCAGTGTGTCAGTGTCCGCTGCCTGCCTGTTACTTTTCCTTCCTGCCTCCCTCCCTGTCTGCCTGTCTGTCTGTTTGCTTGTCTGCTTGCCTGCTACTTTTCCTGCCTGCCTGTCCCTCTATACCACAGTTATATACGAGTGTTTGTGTTAAGACAGATGGGCACACAAGACCAGCTGTGTCCTCCACTGGTCTGAGCCATCTATCACCACCTGTCGCCGCCCCCTATACACCACCTGTCGTGTTGGCGGTGAATCTGGACAGTGTTACCAGCTGTGACCTGATCTATCGTTTACCCCGCCCATTAGCTAACTTACGGACCAATGGAATGCGTCCTATTAATTAACCGACCAATGAAATGCTTCCTTCTAAATAACCGACCAATGAAATGTTTCCTTCATACTAACACACTAATGAAATGATTGTTGGTTGTCTCCGCCTACTGCTAACTAACGGACCAATGAGATGCCCAACTGACGGCCCTACCCACCATAACCAACCAATAGAAATACCCCACTGACCACCCCGCCAACTTTAACCTAACTGACCAATGAACTTACTCACTGTTAGCCCCGCCCACTCCAGACGAATGGACCAATCAAATCCAACATACACGAGCATTTTGTTTACATCTGGACCTCCAGCTGGCTCGTGTCATCAGCTAAATAAATACGAGTGACAAGCTGTTTTGGTCTCGTTAATAGCTGTGATGAGCCAACGTAGTGAAGATGATTTGATGAGGTACACGTGTATAAGGCGATAAACAAGCTAAGCCTACTTTTTTTTTTCAACTTACGATAACGCTAATCTAAGCTAACCTATCCCAAACCTATCCTAAACCTAACCTAACCTATCCTATCCTATCCCAAACCTAACCTATCCCTAACCTAACCTATCCCTAACCTAACCTATCCTATCCCTAACCTAACCTAACTCTCCCAGGCACCATTACTATATTCAATCACCAGGTAAAATAAACAAAACAAAAAGCCTAATCATCAGGTAATCCTAACCACCTTAACAACCAAACCCCATTTTCTCTCTCTCACTCTCAATAAAGAAAACGGCAAAAATACCATCAATTGAGGGTAAACTAAACTAAATTAACCTCAACATATTTGGCGTTAAAATTATACCGAATGGAAACACCAGAGTGACGTGATATGATCTAAAAAGAGGAGAGGGAGGAGGGAGAGGAGGAGATAACGAAGAGGGAAATACCTAACATTGACAAATTGATCTAAAAAGAGGAAGAACGTCAGGAGAAAAGAAGAGGAGGAGGGGGAAGAAGAAGGAAGAGGGGGGGGAGGGAGGAGATGACTAGGAGGAAATACCTAACATTGACAAGTGAGTAATCTTGGCTCCCCGTCTTTCCGCTTCATTATAAAAACACGAAATTCTATATATCACCATTACCATATGCGGCTATCATGTTACTCCATATATCACCATTACTATATACGACTATCATGTTACTCTATATAAACACCATTACCATATACGACTATCATGTTACTCCATATATCACCATTACTATATACGACTATCATGTTACTCCATATATCACCATTACCATATACGGCTAGGTTAGGTTAGGTGGAGATGCACCGATTAATCAGTATCGGTAAAAAAATAGGTAATCGGTGCATCCCTACCCACTCTATAATAACTATCACGTTACTGTATATATATCACCACCAATATAACAACTATCATGGTAAATATAACAGGCCCACTCACCTCAACCACCAGAAGGCATTAATTAGAAATATATCACGTCGATTTTTTTTTACAGGGAAGATCTATCATGAGGAATATCTTGACGAATTCTTTTACCTTGAGTCCATGGGAAAAAAATACATAAGAAAAAGAACGAAAGTAAAAGAAAGAAATATAAAGAAAGTAACAGAAAGAGAGAAAAAGATATAAGAAAGAAAGAAAGAAAGAAAGATAGCAGGGGAGGCGACAGAGTGACACACGGCCCTCCACTATAAATACTGAAGTTCGTGGGTGTGGTCCTCCCTCGACTGCCTGTTGAGGAGGAGGAGGAGGAGCAGGAGGAGGAGGAGGTTTAGCAGGAGGAACAGGAGGAAGGTAGGAGGAGGAGAGTGAGGTGAGAGTTGTGGAAGTAAGAAAATTCCCATAAAGGAGAGAGAGAGAGAGAGAGAGAGAGAGAGAGAGAGAGAGAGAGAGAGAGAGAGAGAGAGAGAGACAGACGAGAGAGAGGGAGAAAGAGAGAGAGTGCCAGGCCAGGTGGGTGCCTCCCTAGCTGGCACTACCGTAGTTAATGAAGGAGGAAGAACCAAACTTGTTAATGTGTTGTCAAGGAAGTTTATAGTACCACTTCCCTGCCTCCTACCTCCCTACTCCTCCTACCTCCCTGCCTCCCTACTCCTCCTCCCTCCCTTCCCTTTACCT
Source organism: Homarus gammarus (assembly GCA_958450375.1). Taxonomy (NCBI): domain Eukaryota; kingdom Metazoa; phylum Arthropoda; class Malacostraca; order Decapoda; family Nephropidae; genus Homarus; species Homarus gammarus. The sequence goes on along the minus strand of CAUDMG010000750.1, from coordinate 1,022,944 downwards.
CTTCCCTATTCCCTACCTGTTTCCCTCCCTATACCTGTCGTCTTCCTCCCTCCACCTCTTTCTCCCTCCCGCCTCTCTACTCGCCCTAGGTCAGGTCAGGTCAGGTCAGGTCAGGTTGGTCTTCAGGTTGTTAATCATCAGGTGAAATAAACCAAAGGGGGGTGTCTAATCTTCATGTGATTCTCTTAATAATATTTCTAAGGTTCTAATTCCGTTTTGTTTTGTTTCTAACTTTAAGTCAACCTAATTAATTACTCTCTTATCTTCAACTTACGAGACACGACACGACACGACACACACACACACACACGACCTGATCTGACCTAGTATCAAACATCATTTTACCTTGAATGGTCAACTTTCGCCTCTGTTAATGTTAAAAGTGAACCTCCCTCCCCTCCCTCACTACCCCAATTCCTCTTTCCCTCCCTCCTCCACTCTCACCCTCAATTCCATCCCTCCATCACTGTCTCTTTCTTTCTTTCTTCCTTCCCTCCCTCTCTCTCTCCTTCACTCCCTCAATTCAATCTTCCATCACACCTTCACTGTCTCTCCCTCCCTCTCTCTCTCTCTCCCTCTCCTTCACTCCATCAATTCAATCCTCCATCACTCCTTCCTTCCTTCACTGTCTCTCCCTCCCCCCCCCTCTCCCTCACTTTCCCCCCCTCTCCCTCCCTCACTCTCCCCTCCCTCTCTCCCCCACACCAACTTACCTTCAATCATTAATTACACCACATTCTTCTATTTTCTCTAACCTGAATCTTATCTTAAACTCCTCTTTTTTTTATCTTCTGCTTCCAACACCATGTTCTTATCTCTCATAACACACACCTAAAACATTTTAATTACCTTCATTATCTTTTATCGTAATGAGGTTCGATATCTTCTTAATTAATCATTATGTTAATTTAAATATTCTTCAAGCTTTAATTGTTTTTTTTTTTTCATAGTTTTATTAAAAAAAATAATAATTCGTATTTTTAAACAATTTTCTCAGTGTTTGTAGGTAATATGAGCCTTAATTTCTATATCAATAGTGTCGCGAATCCTTTAAAACCTAACGTAAAATAATAATAATAATAATAATAATAATAATAACAATAATAACATAGCAATAATAACAACACTAATACAAATAACTAACAATAAAAAAAAACAACAACAACACTTTATCACACGTAAGAAAAAACACTTAATATTTTCACTCCCTTTCCTTCATTAACTTCAAGCCACTTCAACACGTCAGGTATACCCCCCCCCCCCCCACACACACCTTATTAAATGAAGTATATTCTTTTCATTTTACTTCACAATCTCACCTGACACCTTCATTAATTACTCCTGCCAATATTTTACCTGACGTGTGTGTGTGTGTGTGTGTGTGCCCCCTGAAACACACACATAGCTGTTTTTTACCCCCAACATGATTTAACCTTCAGAGGTTCCAAACATCCTGCTTCGAATATCTTGTCATTGGTAAGGGGGGAGGGAGGGAAGGGAAAGGGGGAGGAGGGAAAGGGGGGAGAGGGGGAGGAAGGGGGGAGAGGGGGAGGAAGGGGAGAGAGGGGGAAGGGAAATGGGGAGGAGGGAGAGGGGGAGGAAGGGGGGAGTGGGGGAGGAAGGGGGGAGTGGGGGAGGAAGGGGGGAGGAAGGGGGAAGGGGGGAACGGAAATCACAATGGCAATTTATCTGGTGTCCTCGCAATACACACACACACACACACACACACACGTCTAACTACAAAAGGTTACCGCCAGATGAACTTTCAATACTCTGAACTTATGAACTTATATAAACAATAACAATAACGACAGGGATACCTCCAGGTCACAGGTATGATTAGCGTTAGTTAATTTTACCTGTCATGTACTAATTAACAGCTTAATATAACCTCACTACACCTCGACACTACCCCTACCACACCTCTCTTCCACCCCACCAAACTCCACCCCACCCTACTCCACTGCACCCCACTCCACTGCACCCCACTCCACTTCACTTCCAACCTCCACCCCATCCCCATCACCCCACCCCCCTCACCACACCCCCCTCACCAACACCCATACCTAAAGTTCCCTCAGATACATAAACGACCCATTAGAGTAACTTAACTACTCCCTATGACGAAATTAGGGACCAAAAACTCTACTGTATGTTTGTTTTTGTGATTATTAGTACAATTAACATACATATACACACAAATGCACACTAACACGCACACAAAATCAAACACACACACAGTCATATAAACAAATAAACACACACACACACACACACACACAGCTCTACCTTAAAACAAGTAGTTTAAATAAGAAGACAAGTGACAATTGAGGTACAAAGGTCATCCCACCAAGCCGTAAAAGGTCAAGTAATTGCGTGTGTCCAAAAGGTCAAACTGGACTGCGGTATTAAACAGGAATTTCACATCCAGTTACTGAATATAAACACGTAATAGGTCTGGTACTTACTGGTCTGGTCAGGGTAGTGTATGTCTAATGTAGCCTGACCTGACCTAATTTAACCAGACCTAATCTAACCTAACCTAATTTAACTTAATATGACATAACCTACCCTGACCTTATCTAATTTAACATAATCTAATCTAATCTAATCCGACTGCGAGAGAGATTTAGGAGTAATGATAAGTAGGAATCTTAAGCCAAGTAAACAATGTGTTTTTGCTCGTAACAAGGCTAATAAAGTACTTGGGTTCATACAAAGGAGTGTTAGTTACAAGACTAGCGAGGTCATCTTAAGATTATATCTTGCCCTTGTGAGACCTCACCTGGATGACGCAGTGCAGTTCTGGTCACCGTATTACAGAATGGATATAGAATCCTTGGAAAGAATCCAGAGGAGAATGACAAGACTAATCCCGGGCATTAGGAACCTTGAGTACAGAGACAGGTTAAAGCATCTTAATCTGCACTCCCTCGAGAGACGTAGAGTGAGGGGCGACCTGATAGAGGTGTATAAATGGAAGTCAGGGCTGAACAAAGGGGACATTACAAAGGTACTCAAACTATCCAACCAGGAGCGAACTCGTAACAATGGTTTTAAATTAGACAAATTTAGATTTAGGCGTGAAATAGGTAAACATTGGTTTGGAAACAGTAGTGGATGAGTGGAACAAGTTACCAAATATCATCATTAACTCGAATACGCTGGATAGCTTCAAACATAGGTTGGATGCTTATATGAGCAATAGGGGTTGGGTGTAAACGGGACTGCCCAGTATGGGCCAATAGGCCCGCTGCAGTTTCCTCCATTCTTATGTTCTTATTAAAATGAAAAGGTGTGTGTGTGTGTGTGAACTTATCAGCAGCCTTGTATGACGATGTAATGTCTCATTATATAATATCTATTGTTTCTTGCTAGCGTAGCGTCATTTCCTGCCACACCACGCCTCCAGCTAACTTATGACCCATACCTCTTATACCCAATAGCATTAGCCTCCATCTGGTAACGTCATTGTTCTAGACCACCAATCCCCGCCAGCCTTCATAACGTCACGGGTCTCATGCTAAAGTAGGGTCAGCAAAACTTCTAATATACACTAATATACTGCAGTTCTTATCGTGTTATTTGCTCACGTATGTAAAATAAATAAAAGATAAAAAGAATTGGCTGATTAAAATTTGCAATTCTATGTTTCTTAAAAAAATTCGTGTTAAAAACATTTGCGATTCAGTTCAAAGTACAAAAAAAACAATGCGATTCAGATAAAACACAAAAACTTCACAACTTTCCTCACCCAACAATTTACAGAGAAAAAACACCGCCATAGTCCAGTTATTCCGATACATCTAACGGTACAGAACAACGGCGATAATGCAGGTCTGTTAAGAAATCCTTATTCATGGCCGTAATGTGTGATGTAACGGGAAGATGGGGGGAGGGGGGAACGGGAGGGGGGGGGAGAGGGGGGAACGGGAGGTGGGGGGAGAGGGGGGGAACGGGAGGTGGGGGGGGGAACGTGAGGTGGGGGGGGAGAGGGGAGAGAGGGAGGGACATACAACATACTTTTCTTATACTCTTGCTGTCCATGAACGGCGGCAACCTAACCCGAATGTATAACGGGGCCAGGCCAGCCAGTCCAACGCTTACCCTGACCACCCCGACACAACCCGACCACTGACTGCCCCGACACAACCCGACCACCGACTTGTTATGCACACCTCACTGACAGCGACAGGTAACACTGATAACACCACACACACAGGCGCTCACAATCTTATCTCCCGCCCTCTCTGCTGACACCCCGCGCTGACACAACCACCTCCTGACACTCTCACTCTCTGCTCCAATTCTGTCGTCATACGTAGGTGAATTTACTGTAGGTTTTAATTTAGAGTTCAAAATGTATACAAATAATTGGGTCACATGAAGAATACCCTCCCCCCCCCCCCCTGCCGCGAACTTTTTCACATGATTAGACACCCTAAATTCTAACCTAATCCTAACCAAACACAATTTTAACTTACTCTAATCTAATCTAAATTAAACTAATCTAACCTGACCTCAATGTAATGTTAAGGGTGTTTAATCAATTAGGCGAAACTAACCAAGACTGATCTAACTTAACCTAACGTTACCCTAACCCTCAGTAAGATAAGTTTGGGAACCTATTAATCTTCAGGTGGTCAACTTACTCCACACAAGAGAGTCCTTAGAACACACACACACACACACAAAACACCCCCAGTTAGCATTAGAGTGGTTAATCTTCAGGTCTAACAAGGTATGTGAAGGAACGAATCAAAAAGGTGATCCATCCGTCGCTATTAACACACACATATCCTTAATAAACATCTATATCATTATGTTTGTATTCCTCCATTACGATGCGTGTATTAGACTATCCCTGGCTGCATAACCTTTCCCATTCAGTAACCACAAGAAGACTGCCAGTGTACTCGCTTTGTTGACAAGACTAAAAGTAACCCCACGATGACGCTTCTTCTACCTTCGTACATTAAGGGCCCCGAGTGACGTACCATGGGAGGTGTCGTGCGAAGGATTGTTTACAAGATGTTGAGAAATACTGAAGAAACGTTTACTAGGTGGCTGAACATCTTGAGAAAACACTCTTGAGGGGGTAGAGGGGGGGGGGAAAAGACTCCGAGACGGTGAAAGTTGTTTTAAGTTATGTGTGGTTGAGTGTTAGTGAACGTTATGTGTGGTGTAAGTTGTTATATATATATTTTTTTTTTTTAACTTCACCGGTACTTAACTCACACGTAAACCATGTAACTAAATTAACATAAATGATTAAACATGATAAATACATTAACATCTGACGTCATTATGTAGCAAGTCCACAAATGACCTAATTATTATATAACAAAAACACTAACTCGTAAATATTTTCATATATATATTCAAGTTTCCACAATATGATTACGCTCACCCAAAACAGTGCTGGAAATAATGGTAGAGAGCTGGGTGGGTTGGGTGGGTGGGGTGTTTTGTGAGCATCGCCTGACACGGTGTTGTGGCGGGGATTGGCGGGCTCCCACAATGCACCACGGTTTTGTTTACCTGCCCCCAAAAAAGGGGTTTATGGGGGAGCCACAGGGCGGGACCAGAGGGTTTTAGGGGTAGTTTAGGTTTTGTCTGTGTATAGATCAGGGTTTTTTTTTGGGGGGTGGGGGGTAGGTTTATTGGTTTATTGATAAGTGTCCTTATCTCACCTCACCTTATCTCACCTCACCTCACCTTACTTCACCTGGATAATTCTTGGTCAGTTTGTGTATATGAATATGATGTATTTCCTTCTTTGTGTATGAACCTCTGTCCTGCGTGGCAGTGAACAGTGGCATTACCCACATGAATCTGACCTATATATAGTGTCAATGAATATGATGCATTCTTTGTGTACGAACCTCTGTCCTGTATGGCAGTGAAAAGTGACATTACCCACATGAATCTGACCGACGTATATGTATGTATGTGTGCGTGTGTGTGTGTATGTACATGTATGTGTATGTATATATGTATGTATATGTGTGTGTGTGTTTACATATATGTATATGTACTGTCAATGAATATGATGCATCTCTGTGTACGAACCTCTGTCCTGCATGGCAGTGAACAGTGACATTATCCATATGAATCTGACCTCTATACATTTATAGTTGTTAATGAATATGATGTATTTCTTTGTGTATGAACCTCTGTCCTGCGTGACAGTGAGAAGTGATACCACCCTCAGTGTCAAGACCTGACTGAATTACTCAGAATAGGCAAACTGTACTACAAGCTCTGCCAATAAATGTTAAACTAAACTAAACTAAACTAAACTGTATTAGTGAAAAACATATTGGTCTTGGTATTATAACGCCCAGAGTATACATACATACATAAATATATTATCAGCCCCGGTGGATTATTCACATATACTACATGTATACTTCACACAAGCACTACAACACTACAGTCTAATACATAGACTTTGACATCCCGGGGATACACACACACGTACATACACGAATACACACACACAACATACCAAACTAGGAACGTTATCTCATTACTGTTAAGTCTTGGCCGGATCACTTGGCCCCAAACCTGTCATGATCTGGTTTATAATTTAACTGTGTACCTGTTGGCAAGATTAACACTTAGTTGTTATCGTAATATTGGGAAGATAAAGTAAATTATAACACAAACTTTTACTAGTATTTTGTTCTGAACATTTGTCCACATGTACTGTACACCTTCAGATTAATTGTCATAATGTTAACCTAATCTAACTTAACCTAACCCAACGCTAACTTTTAACCCAATCAAACGCTAACCTAACCTAACATAAGAAAATAAGGAGTCTGCAATAGGCCGGTTGGCCTGTGCATGGCAGCTCCTGTCGAGAGTTACTACCACCCTCTATCATCCATGAATCTATCCAGCCTCCTTTTGAAACTTTCCAGAGTTCCAGCACTTACTACAAAGTTGGTAAGCTTGTTCCACTCGTCCACCACCCTATTTGTGAACCAGTTCCTTCCTATCTCCCTCCTAAACCTAAACTTATCTAACTTAAATCGGTCGCTACGAATCCTATTCTGCTCGGATATTATAAGAACTTTATCTATATCTCCTTTATTGATTCCTTTCACCCTCTTAAATACTTCTATCACATCTCCCTTCACTCTTCGTCTTTCTAGGGAATGCAAGTTTAGTTTCTTTAACCTATCCTGATATGGAAGGTTTCTAAGTCCCGGAATCATTTTCGTCATTCTTCGCTGCACCGACTCTACTGAATTGACATCCATTCTATAATAAGGGTACCAGAACTGAACCGCATAATCGAGGTGCGGCCTGAGTAGTGCAAGATATAGTTGCTACGAGTGATCGCGGGCACGTTGGTGCCCTTGTGAGAGTTTGAATGCTCGTGACAGCGTACAGCGAATGATGGGGCGCCAAATCCGTAGACTTGCATGGTTAATTAGGGTGCGCCAAGTTCGCAGACTTGCATCGTTTTCCATCGTAAATAAAATTGTTAACTAATGCCTTCCGAAAGATACCATCGACATGGGACCAGGTTTGTTGCACTCTACAATTTTTTTGCGATTTTTCCACCAAATTTTATGAAAAACGATTGTGCCATTTCGGCTGCCCAGAACAGACACACGCCTAGTCCAATAGTATATTAGATAAGACCTCTGCACTCTTATTACTTACACTTCTAGATATAAAACCCAATACTCTGTCTGCCTTATTTTGAACATTAACGCTTACAAGTACCCCTAAGTCTCTTTCACAAGTCAACTTCTCTAGGTTGATGGTGTTAAGGCTGTATACACTGACAGTTTTTGTTCTTCCAATATTAAGTACACTGTACTTGCTGGTGTTGAATTTCATTTGCCATTTTTCTGACCATTCCTGCAGTTTATTTATATTTTCATGTAGTGCATTTGCATCCTGCCCTGAATTAATCTGCCGCCCTATTTCGGTGTCATCCGCAAACTTGCTTCTGTCACTACTGATCCCAATATCTAGATCGTTTATGTAGATTATGAACAAGAGTGGGCCCAGTACTGACCCCTGGGGAACCCCACTGGTTACACGGCCCCTCGATACCCTGAGGGGAACCCGACGTAATCCAACGCTAACCTAACCTAAGCCAACAATAACCTAATCTAACCTAAGCCAATAATAACCTAACCCAACAATAACCTAACCTAAGCCTGGCAGCCTCTCAATCTAATTGTCCTTGAGTAGTAAAATTTTTTATCATTTGTCTCTCGTTGTCGATGTTTCATAGTGTGTGTGTGTGTGTGGGGACAGAAATACATGTTACGTGACAGTGGTATGTGCGCTATGCTTCACCCCTCCCTCCCCACCCCCCTCCCCTCCCTAGCCTAATAATGTTTTGAGTGCGAGGATGGTGAAGGGGTCTCTCTCTCTCTCTCTCTCTCTCTCTCTCTCTCTCTCTCTCTCTCTCATCTATGTCCCAGTATTTCCTCTTTATCTCCCCCTCTTTCCTTCCCTCCATCTCAATTCCTCCCTCCCTCCCTCCCCTCATTACCCCACATGTGTTCTCTCCCCTCCCCTTGTGGCCCCATTATCTCCCCTCATCACCCTTTTTGTCTCCCCCTCCCCTCTCTTCTTCCTTCTGTCTCTACTTCCTCCTCCTTCCCTCCCTAGAAATACCTTGTGTCATTTCCTCCTCACTTCCCTCACCTTACCTCTCAACTCCTACCACCAGGCACAAACCCTCACTTACCTCCCCTACTTCCTGAACCCCACCATCCCCCCCCCCCCCTTCTCTCTCTCTCTCCTCGACCCCATCACTTAACAATGGTCATCACAAGAGAGGTACAGTAATCCGTCCTGACCTGACCTGACCTCCCCATTCTCACCCTCAACTACCATGATGCCTACACACACACACACACACACATAGTCTCCCTGTAATGGGGTGACACGCTGGGAAGAGGAGGACCGGCTGTGTGAATCTCTGTACGTTAGACTCCCAGGATGATCAAGGTTCACGGTTGGTTTTCCTCTCTACACACACTGAATCTTAAACTTTCGGTGAGGCATTACGACGTAGACGAATCTAAAAATACATACATACATATACATAATAAAACAAATACTAATTGTCCCTCGAGTAACGTGGATGGCCGGCCCAAGGGCCTCCTAGGCGTGAATTTGTTTAAGGTGTAGAAGCTGTCACCAACACAACAACCACACCCTGAGTTAACGAGCTGCATGACCCAGTGTCAAGGAATAGTCGGAGAAGACCGGACAACTCGCCAACTGCACTGGCTAACCATTACCCCGGAACACGATCCGCAAATCGAATAACATCCAGGTCCCCAATTACTGCTGGGTAGACAGAGGCAAATGGCGTAAAGAAACTTGCCCATAGTTTCACCCTGCCCGGGGATCGAACCCGGGTCAGCTCGATTGGGAGGCGAGCATGCTGACCATTACACCACACACATACATACATACACTGACATGTGGGGATTATAAGGACAATTCTAAGCCTAACCTAACCACACTAGATAACCCGAGCCTCCCTCCCCGATGAGTTCCTTATCTATCACGCCCTCCCTCCCCCCACACACGAGAGACTATAAGAGAGACTAAGAGAAGGAACAAAGAGATAAATAAAAAAGAGAGTATTAAGTATACATTATATAGTGTAGTGTATACCTCGGTGCTTCTCGCTGAATATACAACACAGCGACTGATAACTCTCCCTCCAGGACATACATACATGAATACATAATTGTACATATACATACAAATACACCGACATGCATACACAATTACACATTCGTAAATCCATGTAAATAGTCTACACACAGACACTATATATATACACACACACACACAAACATACATACATACAAATAAGCACCCACATACATACATATAACACACAAACAAATTAACTCACATACAAACAAATAAACTCACATACAGACACATACATACACACATACATACATACATACACACACAAAAGGCGTAGGCTGTAGAGGATGTTTTAAAGTGGTGATCAATCCACATTACCTGGAACAATAATACCTGCCAGGTAACACAGTGTAGTTACCTGTAATTTATGGCTAAATTACGGCTTTATTAGGGAGCTGGCGGCATGTATGTATCATGTATGTATGTGTGTACCATGTATGTATGGACGTATGTATGTATTAGCTAGCTTTTTGCATCTAATTAACTATCAACCAACATAATATAACTGTAAATAAATTCTAAATATAATTCCACATCTATCTATCAATTCATCTCCGACCATCTAGCTATCCATCTATCCATCGTTCACCTTTGACCTTCCACACACTGAGTTGATGCCTCTCAATCAAGCCTTGTGAGAAGACACTCTTGTGTTGACGGATTCTCCCTCCCTTCCCTCCCTCTCTCCCCTCCCCCTCCCTCCATCTATTCCCTCCCTCCCTTTCCTCCCCCCTCCTTCACTTTCCTCCCCCTCCCTCCCTCTATAAACTCCTCCAATAAACACGAAAAAAAAAGAATAAAATAAAATAACTAAAAAAAAAAATCAAAATAAGACTAAATACCCGAATAAAATCTGATAACAATAAAAAATACAAATAAAATACAAACACAATAAAATTTAAATACACGAATATAAAAATAAATAAATAAATAAAAATAAACAAAATTATAGATAGAGAGATCGATAGATAGGTAGGTAGGTAGGTAGGTACTGTAGGTAGGTAGATAGGTACTGTAGGTAGGTAGATAGGTGTGATAAATACAAAATTAAAATACACAAGAGAAAGTACATTTATACGTCACAAACTCGATACTTTCAGTGGGATCTGGTTTTGTTGACATTTTGTATTGATCACCGTCCACATTCTTCACAGGTCTGGGGCGACGTTGGTTCACATGAAGATTAGGCACCCCAAGTTTATTTCACACGCTACTTACCCAACTTAACATAACCTAACGCTATCATATCATAATTTAACCTAACCTAACCAAATTCCTCCAGGTAGCTAGCGTTTGGGCATTTAATCAACAGGTAAAATAAGCTCGTGGGGGGTAGGGGGTAGCTAATCTTCTGGTGACCCCCCCACAAAAAATAAATATAATAAGTAAATCAGAAAGGCCATCTTGGTGTCGTAGCTAAAGTGAAATAATTAGAATAAGTTGAAGATTTTTAGAGTTACCAGGGAAATACATTTGTTTGAGCCTTCTGAGAGTACCTCGGGTCTCCATGGAAGAGTTGGTAGCGGTGTTGGTAACTGTGTATCGAGGGAGGTGAGGGGAGTGAGGGGGGCGGAAAGGGAGGAAGGGGGCGGTGGAGGGGGAGGAAAATGATGCAAGAAGAGATGAGAGAGGGGGGGGTGAGGACCTTGACTAGGGGAGGGGGACAAGAAGTAGAAGGGGGAGAGAGGGGCAGAAGAGAGAGGGGGGAGAGAGGAGCAGAAGAAAGAGAGGGGGGAGCAAGAAGGAAATGGGAGAGGAGGTATAAGAAGAGGGGGAGGGGGGAGAGGGGAGGAACATGGGAAACGTGAAGAGAAAAACAATAAGAAGGGGGGTTGGAAAAGGGGGAAGAAAGAGGAAGAGAAGAATCAAGGGAGAATGATGATGATGAAGAGGGGGAGGGAGAGAAGGAAGAGGGGGGGAATACAAACACAGAACAAGGGACGAAAGAACAAAAACTAGTGAATAAGACGGGGAGAATAAGAGAGAGAGAGAGAGAGAGAGAGAGAGAGAGAGAGAGAGAGAGAGAGAGAGAGAGAGAGAGAGAGAGACCCACCCACACTAACACAAGAGACCCACACTCACCCACCCACACACACACACAGACAAACACAGCAGCTGTCGTGACCTTGGCAACGCCGCTGACAGTCTGGGGAACACAGCACAAGAACGTCCGGTTCAGCCTCCCTCTTATTATCCCTCCTTCCCTCTCTTTCCCTTCCCCCTGTAATCTTCTTTCTCATTACCCCCCCCCCTCTCCCTCCCTTGTGTACACCCTTCCCCCTTTCCTTCCCCAACCTAAGAACATCTTCGTCCCCCTTAACCTCCCTCCCCCTCCTCCCATCCCCTGACCTCCACCGAACTCCCTTCCCCCAATCCCCTTCCCTTAACCTCCTCCTTCTATCTATATTTACACCGAACCTTCCCTTCACAATCTCTACAACTCACTCAGTCACTCATTCACTCACTCACGTTTACACTGACACCAACGTTTATTATTATTATCATTGTCCCTCCTAGACCTTTCATTTATCCCTTTCCTTCCATCACCCTCACTCTCTCTCCGCCTCCCCTCCACTTCTTTAATAAACACGTACGGTACCTCAATATTTACCTTCAACTAAATACAAAAACATCAAAGTTACAGTCGATACATCACAAGTTAATGCCGCTTACTACTACTACCACCTACTACTACTTCAGGCATTTATCAGTAAAAAAAAAACAATGATCTTTACTCCTCATCGCGGCTAAGACAGCTAAGTGAACGGTTAGCTGAAGTACAATGTTGATTTGTATTTTCTATGTATTTAACTAATAAACCCTTAAATACAGTATAAGATTCTCTGTAACGTAATATTCAGTACAGTATAAGGTTCGTATTAAAGAGGTGATTCGTATTCTGGTAGACAGCACCAGTCGTTAGCTCCCCCCCAACCCAACACCAGACAGAGGCCCGGGCAGTGAACGCAGGGAGGGAGTGTTGCCGCATTTGCTAAATAAGTACAAAGATTCTATTGCCGTATATCTGATTTCCTTAATTTAAATTCCTATAAAATGTAAAATAAAAATATTGCTAATCTTCTCGTGTAATGGAGAATATTAGATCTTAAATTTGATTTGTAGGAATGAAAGAAAAGACTTATGTAATTGTTGCTAGGGGAAACTTTGCTGGCGGGGGAAACTTAAGGATAGATTATATCGTTATTTTCACCCAACAATTCGCTAATCTTTTTTTCCCCCAGTTGGTAGGAGATATTGACATCATGTGAGTTTACAAAAGTATAGAGTGTATCCCCCAGCCTCAAGGATACCACAGGGAACTTCTCAACAAGACATATATAAACATGTCCGTCAGGTCCGCCGATTGTAACAAGAAAAAGATTCGGTATTCTGCTCTGACCCGCGGCGACTTGATCCGAATTTTAAGGACGAAAAAACAAAAATAAACCTTATATTTTCTACACGCAGTCAATTCGTTATATTTCCTATGTCTAATGTAATGGATAATCGTAAATCCAAAATCAAATACCATCATGTGTGGCCCGGGAGAGTTGGTACACTAGATGAGAACTTCCACAAGACATCGTTCGATCCCCCCCAGGCCAAGGTCAACAGTGCTACCGACCCGCTGCAATACTCCGCCGCTAACTACCCGCCGTCACCTCTAAATATAGCTAAATATATCTATTATCCTTATCTCAAACTATGACTAAACACCGCGAGGATATCAGATAACAAGATCATACCGAGGAGAGATACCGACATCCCTTTATAGGTAACCCAGCCGCTGGACCTGGCCAGGGGGGTGGGCGTGGTTTTCTAACTAAGTAAAATATCTACCATCAGAATCTTACCTCGATCCTCCAGATGGTCAGGCCCTCCACGGCACCAGCTCCCTCGAAGGCAGGATCCATGGTGTGTAGCTGACAAGTGGTGTTAGCGGGGATAAGGAGGAGAGAAGCGACTCTACCGTTCACACACGACAACAACACTCGCCTAAGACCTGAGAGCGCAGTCGCCGACACCCGCCACGCTGCCACGCTCCCCAGCAGGACTCAGTTGCCACACACCACCTCCTAACGTTAGTCTAACTCCGGTATTTTAATGTTTCTAAAACTTCATTGTCCGTGTCATCGTCAGGAATATTAATCGTGCGTATATAGTCTTATCTTAAGAGTGCTATTCGGTGCCTGTCTGTTTATTTACGATTCACACAGTTTGAGTTGCCAAGTCGTAATTGTAGTTCCTGCGGGGGTGTTTGGGCATTACTGAACGTCAAACTTCGAAAAAAAAAAAAAAAATTCCTAATTCGTGAAAAGCTAAACATCAGGATCAAAGCATTCCTTCAGTATCTTCCTATTCACGAGGATATTAACACTGTGACACGCAAGAAATACTAGGGAACTTATAAAACTGAATGGCTGACACAAATGACGCGTGGCATTCACAAGCGAACTTAATCATTTGTAAATTATACAATGCAGGAGCCATAAATAGTAAACACGGATCCTATGCATAATTTACATATATTTTTTTCTAAGGAATGTGTGGTAGCCTATTTTTACGCTATGCAATATATTTTGAGTTTACACTTTTACACTTGCAGGAGAGAGTGTGTGTGTGTGTGTGGGTGTGTGTTAAAACAGTGTCCTGAAAACTTTGACCTAAAATACTATATTTTTCTTTTAAGTTAAGTAGGCTTATATTTTATCGATATATTATTATTAGTAGTAGTCGCAATAATAGTAATAATAATAGCAGTCGTAGTAATATTATAAGTACGTAATTATAGTAGAAGTAGTAATAGAATAGTAGTAGTAGTAGTAGTAGTAGGGAAAGTTATTGTTTTTAAGTGTTACATCTGACGAGCGAGCAGCCATAAGCCGTGAGCAGCCATGAGCAGGTCGGGGCTGGTGGCTGGCCAACATCAGGTGAGTAACTCTCTGAATGTCACTTGTCATGATAACACTCGCCTTACTTGGGGGCTGCGCTCTCTCTCTCTCTCTCTCTCTCTCTCTCTCTCTCTCTCTCTCTCTCTCTCTCTCTCTCTCCTTGCTAATCACCAATCTTTAGTATTAACTACCTCAATCGATCACAATTCTCTAAATCAACCAATCATTTATTTTCTAAAGGTCTTGTTTGTCTGTCTGTCATTTTTCAGTCTTTATTAAAAGTAAATTTAAATCTTACTATAATATTCAGAATCCACGTCAGGATTTAATTACACTAACCTAACCTAATTTGACCTGACCTAACCTAACCCAAGCTAACCTCTATCGTTAATGTAAATAATAAACAGTAGCGGTGCTAGTACTGAGCCTTACGGTACGCCTCTAGTGACAGTTACCCCAGTTAGTTTGTGTGTCATTAATACCGACTGTTTCCTGTTAGGTTAGCCGTGGCCTAATCCACTTCCGAATTTCCTCTCTAATATTACGTGTTTCCACTTTACGTAGTTGTAGAAGTAGTAGTAGTAGTAGTAGTAGTAGTAAAAGTAGTAGTAGTAGTAGTAGTAAAAGTAGTAGTAGTAGTAGTACCTCTGGTGGAATGGGACCAAGTGCAAGATGTTTCTACGCCAGACTCGCGGAGGTGATCTCCGAACAGAAGCAGCAGCCCAGAAGTTATGTTACAGCCTGGATGAGATGTCGACTGTCCTTCTCTCCTTCGGTCGGCTTTGCTCTGCCTTAGGGGAACGAGAGCATCGGCCCCAAAGCCGACAACTGCTGCAGATATTGACTATGAGGCTACAGTCACTGAATGCCGCATAGATCTGCGGCTCAACTAACTCAACACAGATAGGATAGCGACTTATGTATTAGGATATTTAATATTAAGGTAAATAAATGGTGGCGAAGGTGGTAGTAGTAGATATTGTATTTGAGGGAGAGAGAAAACAAGAGTGTTTAGAGAGAGAGAGAGAACAAGAGAATGTGAGAACAACAGAAAGTGTGAGAACAAGAGAAAGTGAGAGAACAACAGAAGGTGTGAGAACAACAGAAAGTGAGAGAACAATAGAAAGTGAGAGAACAAGAGAAAGAGAGAAAACAGGAGAAAGTGAGAGAACAAGAAAAAGAGAGAAAACAGGAGAAAGTGAGAGAACAAGAAAAAGAGAGAAAACAGGAGAAAGCGAGAGAACAATAGAAAGTGAGAGAGAACAAGAGAGTTTAGAAATACTACATTGCGATATCAACTTTCAACAAATTTGATAAACAAAACAAAAAAACAAAAACAATGAATTACGAAGAAAATAAAAGAGGCAAATAATAATAATAATAATAATAATAATAATAAACAAAAAGACAAACAAAGGATAAAAAATACCGAATAAATAAGAATACAAGAAAAATACGAATAAAGGTCAAGATATAGAGAAATAAATTAAATCAAATAAAAATAAATAAAGACTTGACATAGAACACAATAAAATAAATAAATAAATAAATAAATAAATAAAACTAACAATAAAATAAAAAAATAAACAAAACTGAATAAATACGAAACAAAGAACAAAAAACAACAATAAAGAATTAAAAAAAAATAGGAATAACGAAATAAAATAATGAATAAAAATGGAAAGTAATTGATAAAAAAATGAATAAAATACAAGTGACTCAAAAGTAGATGATAAGTCAATCGTATCAAGTGTGTGTAAAGACTTAGGAACAAGTGACTTTTGTAAAATGTGAGTGTGTAACGAGATGTATGTAAGCCAGTCATGAGAGAGTACAAAGGTGGGTGACCACTTACAAGGTTAATGGTGAGAGATAGTGAGCGGCTCTCTCTCTCTCTCTCTCTCTCACCACAAGACCTCTCATTAACCATCTTGTATGTATGTATGTATGTATGTATGTATGTATGTACCATAATCTCAGGTAACTGTGTCATAATTCTTACACCTTACTTACCTTCACTTTCACTAATGAACAGGTAAGAACACACAGTACTATTATATACCTAACCTAACCTAACCTAACTTAAACAAACCTAACCTAACCTAAATGACATGGAAATTACACCGAGACTCTCCATAAGGGATTTGTTTGAGGGACTTGTTTGACTCTCGAGTGCTTTGTTTTTATCGAGTCTAAGTGGATGTCGTGTTGTCGTTTATGGCAGAATAATTTGACGCTGTTGGGAGACTTTCATATTGATAAGGAGTAAGTTGTCTATTTGTCTGTCTGTCTATTTGTCTGTCTGTCTGTCTGTCTGTCAGTCTATCTATCTATCTCTGTCTGTCAGACTGACAGACTGTATATCTGTCTGTCTGTCAGTCAGTCTGTCTGTCTGGCCATGGGGAGAGAAACATGGAGGGTGAGGGTGGAGGGGAAAGGTGAGGGTGAAGGGGGAAGGTGAGGGTGGAGGGGGGAAGTTGGGGTGGAGGGGGGAAGGTGAGGGTGGAGGGGGAAGTTGGGGTGGAGGGGGAAGGTGGGGGGGTGGGGTGGTGGGGGGAGAAGGGGAATAAAAAAAATTAAAACTTGTTGGTGGGGGTTGATCCTGTTTTGAGTGTGTGTGTGTGTGTGTGTGTGTTCCCTGCACCCTCAATCCTCAAGTCCCCCCCCATCATCCCCCACAGACGCATGCACTCTCCCTCACTCCCTCATCCACCACCCCTGCAACACCCCCCTCACCCCACCAACACCCCCTCACCCCTCCAACACCCCCTCCACCCCCCTCACCCCCCCGTACTCCATAACCTCTAAGTCCTGAGAGATTTTTGTGAAGAATATGAACACCAGTGATGCTGCCTGTCTGTCTGTCTGTCTGTCTATCCGTCTGTTTCTGTCCGTCTGTCCCTTTCTGTTTATCTGTCCGTTTATTCGTCAGTCTCTCTTTGTCCGTTTGTTCATTCGTCCGTTTCTGTCCGTTAGAAATGTTCACAGATTCAAAAATTTTGATTTCTCTGATCTTGTGAGTGTTATAACGGTTGAGTGTGTTTGGGTGTGTTGAGTGAGTTATAACAGTTGAGTGTGTCTGGGTGTTGAGTGAGTTATAACAGTTGAGTGTGTTTGGGTGTGTTGAGTGAGTTATAACAGTTGAGTGTGTCTGGGTGTGTTGAGTGAGTTATAACAGTTGAGTGTGTCTGGGTGTGTTGAGTGAGTTATAACAGTTGAGTGTGTCTGGGTGTGTTGAGTGAGTTATAACAGTTGAGTGTGTCTGGGTGTGTTGAGTGAGTTATAACAGTTGAGTGTTTGGGTTTGTTGAGTGAGTTATAACAGTTGAGTGTGTTTGGGTGTGTTGAGTGAGTTATAACAGTTGAGTGTTTGGGTTTGTTGAGTGAGTTATAACAGTTGAGTGTGTTTGGATGTGTTGAGTGAGTTATAACAGTTGAGTGTGTCTGGGTGTGTTGAGTGCGTTGCTGGGGTGTAGTGTATCACGTTCGCTAATTACCGTTTTACTAAGTGTGGGGAAGCTGGGGTGGGGGGTGGGGGGTGGGGCTGAGGGGGTGAGGGGGTGGGGGACGGGGTGAGGGGGTGAGGGGGGGTGAGGGGGTGGGGGTGGGTGTGGGTAAGTTCCTTGTTCTCTCCCCCTCCCAGACAGACAAACTGCCTCACTGATCACTCCGGCGTGACATGGTGGTTGGTAGTGGTCGGGGTGGTGGTGGTGGTGGTAGTAGTGGTGGTGGGGGTGGTAGTAGTGGTGGTGAGGGTAGTGGTCGGGGTGGTGGTGGTGGGGGTAGTAGTGGTGGTGGGGGTAGTAGTGGTGGTGGTAGTAGTGGTGGTGGTGGGGGTGGTAGAGTGGTGGTAGTTGTGGTGGTGGTTAATTTTTCGTCATCAACAAAGGTCATCTTTTTGTTTCTTTATACTGTAACTGTTAATTAATTGCTCTTCATAATCATAACTATTTTACGAGTAGACAATATAAACACGATCTAGTTACCACAGTTGTTTATATCTTTCAAGAGAACTCAAACAACAAACTCATTCTTCATGTTTTTTTTTTTCAATTCATCCCGTTTCGTACACTAAGGTCTGTTTACATACTTAGCATTCGAGTCTGATGAACAAGTTTTAATATTCTTCAGTACCGAGCGCTGGGATGTGCTTACTAATATCCAAAACAAGGTACTAAAATATTTTGTCTTTTCGGTAACGTCAAAAGAAAATATATCTCAGGTTAATGTAAGCGTCTCAGGGTAATTTTATAATACCAAGTTGGAGTCAGTTTATGTTTTTTATATTTACAGTTACTAGAATCTCCAAAAAATCTGGGTCTTGTCTTTTCCCGCCAAAATAGACGTTTGTTTACACTTGATGTCATAGATCACGTGTATTTCCCAGATGGCTCGTGTTGTTGACGTATTTACCACCTTCACCCCAGGCTAACAGAGGGGCTGATGACCTAGATGAGAAATATCCTTGACAAATGTTTGATAATAAATATGTTTTCTGTGATTAAATGTTTGTTACCATTACAGTCGGATTCTGGTAAAGGAAGAGAGGACCCATTCCTTCCTCTTCCTCACCTCTCCTCCTCCTGCCTCACCCCTCCTCCTACCTCACCCCTCCTCCTACCTCACCCCTCCTCCTATCTCCAACCTTTCTCCCCTACTTCACCTTAAAACAATTTACCTTTAAATATTCCAAACATAAACAGAAAAATCAGATGTTTAAGCCATAGTGTAGATATATGTAAGCTCACGTATCATTGGTCGCTTTTTTTTAAGGCCCAGAGAACAACACGCCTTGTGATTGGTGGACATGTTATTGCTATCTATTTATTTGTCTGTCTGTCTGTTTGTCTGTCAAGGGGCGGGATTCACCTTCTCAAAATCCAAACGTAATTGTTTTTCCTCGAGTCTGTGTAATTTCGATACCATTTTAGATGTGTTGGAGTTGAAAGTGAAGAGGTTAAGTGAGTTTTTACGTTATCTGAATATGTACCAATGAGAGAGAGAGAGAGAGAGAGAGAGAGAGAGAGAGAGAGAGAGAGAGAGTAACATATATGTGTATTTGAGAATCGGAGCCTCGCCAAAGGGGGGTTCACAGTCCTCTTGAAAACAATCAAACGTGGTATACCAAAGCTACAGTGAACAGAGCCGCCTTAGAATGAACCTCTGTGACCAGCTCGGAGTGTTAAACCCATTGAGGTGTAGTAGCTATTGTAAACTCCTCGAGGCTACAGGTAGGGTGGTATTGGTATCACTGTTCGCTTGACTCTGACTCCAACTGAGGAACCTGATACCACTGAAAGTTGACTCCTCGAGGTGCCAGGTGAACGATGGTGAGGCAAGGAATTACTGTAAGTCCAAACAACTTCCACCGGCCCGGGAATCGAACCCGTGACATCTCGTTCTTGCCTCGCAAGCGAGATGTCACGGGTTCGATTCCCGGGCCGGTGGAAGTTGTTTGGACTTACTTCCTAGCCCCCATTAGTCCCTGTTCACCTAGCAGTAAAGTAGGTACCTGTTGTAAGTCGAAAGTTACGAATTCGTATTCAGGGAAAGTTGTTGGAGCTTCCAATAACTAGATGACATAAACCACTGACTCTTCAGGCTTCTACGCCCTTGACTCTTCAGGCTTCTACGCCCTTAACTCACGAGACATAAAGGCAAGCATGAACTTAGCATGCTTCCCTGTTGGGCGCTGTAAACGCTTCTGTGCTTCACCTTACACAAGGATGTAGGGGGGTGCCCAATAAAAAAAAAAAAAAAAAGTGAGAGAGAGAGAGAGAGAGAGAGAGAGAGAGAGAGAGAGAGAGAGAGAGAGAGAGAGAGAGAGATAAGAGACGAAGCTAAGCTGAGATAATTAAGCCAAGTTATGCAAAATGTGAGATAAAGAGCGATTGTGTGGTAGTGGACGAGAGAGAGAGAGAGAGAGAGAGAGAGAGAGAGAGAGAGAGAGAGAGAGAGAGAGAGAGAGAGAGAGAGAGACTAGAAACAGATTTAACTTCCATTCCTCTCTCTTGCTTTCCCCTCCCCTCCCCTCCCCTCCCCTCCCCTCCACCTCACCCTCTCCCTTCCCCCACCAAATACACAACTGAGTCACCTACCCCCTCCCTCCTCTTCTTCCTCCTCCTCCCTCACAATGAATCACACTCTCCCCCCCCCCCCCTCCATCTCCTACCCTACCCCCCCTCTCTCTCTTCTCCATCTTTACCTCCCCTCCTCCTCCTCCTCCTTTACAATGAGTCACTCTCTCTCCATCCCCTCCCTACCTCCCTACTTCCCTTTCCCTCCTCTCTCTTCTCCATCTTCTTCTCTTCTGTTTCTCCTCCTCCCCCGCTCTCCTTCCTCCCTCTCCATTCCCTTACCCCGCAAACCTATGAGTCACCTCTTCGTCTCTCCCCCTCCTCCCTCTCACCCCCTCCCCCACTCATTCCCCTCTCCTCTCATGGAAGGTCTCCGTTACTCTCCTCAGGTAAAGGCGACACACACACACACACACACACACACACACACACACACACACACTAACGCTCCTTTAAAGGGAAAATAATAATAATAATAATAATAATAATAATAATTGACGGTTTATTGAAAAAGTTCTGCAGCCCGAAGGCTGAAAATATACATTGGACATAAATGACTTATTACATACATTAGTGGTTTAACAAAAGCCTTCATTAGAGAAAGGTAAAGGAACATACAGTGAACATACAGATTAATGTAGGTGTTGACCAGCAAACTCTTAGTGTAGTAACTCCTTCCCAGATGGTGTTAGGAGGAACTCACGTGGTGTAGTAGTTCCCTCAGATGGTGTTATGAGGGACCTGGCGTGGTGTGGCTGTGTGTGTGGGTGTGTGTGTGTGTGTGTGTATGTGTGTACCGATCCATTAAGTGACTGTATTCATAGTTCTTGTCTAGGAGAGAGAGAGAGAGAGAGAGAGAGAGAGAGAGAGAGAGAGAGAGAGAGAGAGAGAGAGAGAGAGAGAGAGAGAGAGAGACACTATCACCTTCACTATCATGGTGGTGATACTACAGGAGACACCACTTCCTCTCACTACACTGCGCCTCTATATTGAACCAGGACTCTACTTAACGCCTCTATAGTGAACCAGGACTCTACTTAACGCCTCTATAGTGAACCAGGACTCTACTTAACGCCTCTATAGTGAACCAGGACTCTACTTAACGCCTCTATAGTGAACCAGGACTCTACTTAACGCCTCTATAGTGAACCAGGACTCTACTTAACGCCTCTATAGTGAACCAGGACTCTACTTAACGCCTCTATAGTGAACCAGGACTCTACTTAACGCCTCTATAGTGAACCAGGACTCTACTTAACGCCTCTATAGTGAACCAGGACTCTACGATTAACGCTCTACTTAACGTCTCTATAGTGAACCAGGACTCTACTTAACGCCTCTATAGTGAACCAGGACTCTACTTAACGCCTCTATAGTGAACCAGGACTCTAGTTAACGCCTCTATAGTGAACCAGGACTCTACCTTGAGCTGTAGGTTGAGTGATGACGAAATTTTACTTTATATTTTCCCCATCGTCATAATAAATCAACTTGAATTATCTTAAGTAAATAAATTAATAAAAAAATAAATGAATTAATAAATATATAACTAAAAACAACTTAATAACTGAATAATAAAACGAATAAATAAATAAAAAATAAAATAAATAAATAATGTTGAGGAAATTACCCACAAAATTCTCCCTTATCTATATACATTTCCTGTAATAATGATGATAATAATAATAATAATAATGATAATAATAATAATAATAATAATGGTAATAATAATAATGATAATGATAATAATAATAATAATAATTTACGACTTATTATGAATCTTTAACTTGAGGACAAAATATATTACAATAATCTTACGAAATATTTTCCCTTTAACTTAAGATAAAAAATATGGTTATTCTATAGTCACAGTGCCACTACGACGCCATTTTGTGAGTCCATATTTGTGTCATAGGATAAGTGGATCATTGACAGGTATCTAGGTTAGGTTAGGTTAGGTTAGTAGGAAATAAAAAACTCGTATGTAATGTTATGTACACCACACCTGTTCATACTATCACCACACCTGTTCATACTATCACCACACCTGTTCATACTATCACCACACCTGTCATACTATCACCACACCTGTTCATACTAACACCACACCTGTTCATACTATCACCACACCTGTCATACTATCACCACACCTGTTCATACTAACACCACACCTGTTCATACTATCACCACACCTGGTCATACTATCACCACACCTGTTCATACTAACACCACACCTGTTCATACTATCACCAAACCTGTTCATACTATCACCACACCTGTTCATACTATCACCACACCTGTTCATACTATCACCACACCTGTTCATACTATCACCACACCTGTTCATACTATCACCACACCTGTCATACCTCTCTCTCGTGTAGATGGGCAAGCTTTAAGACACGCAAGGTAGCCTACTTAGCTCCCTTTATATTCCACCACAGCAGTGTAATTAAGGGAGCGTCTCTCTCTCTCTCTCTCTCTCTCTCTCTCTCTCTCTCTCTCCCTTTTTTGCTTTCATTTGAGGGTAAACAAAGTGAGGGAGTGAGCTTTAGTTACCCTGTGCTTTGTTCTCCGTTTTCTATGACATAAAACAGTTTAATGTTTTCTATGACATTAATGAGGAGAATTTTACATTTCTTTTAATCGCCATTCTCTTTGATACGGATGAGGGGAGTCTTCTCTATATATTCCATTTTCTATTATACAACAGATCTTAATTCTTTTTTTCTCCTCCGTTTTCTGTTGAATTAATAAGAGGTAATGCGTTTTAGGGTGAATTCTGGTGCCTTTTTCCCTCTCCCCCAGAATAAAAGTTTGGGAGTGGAAATGGAGTAGATATGATTCCACTCTCTATGAAATGAACGTGAACTAACGTCTATTTTTAACCAAAGTTTTCTATCATATAAATGGAAAGTAATTTGTCTATTTTTTTTTTTACTCCCGTTTTCTTTGATATTATTATGGAGTAACTCTTCTATTTATATTATACATTTTCTGTTATGTATTTAAGGGGTGGCTATGTTATTTTTGTTATATTTTGTGGGATAATTTTGGCCAATTGAAAAATATGACAAATTTTAATATATATATATATATAAAAAATGGGTATTATTTTTCGATGTGTGTGTGTGTGTGTGTGTGTGTGTGTGTGTGTGTGTGTGTGTGTGTGTGTGTGATGCAATAGTAAAAACGAAATCAAGGCTATCCAAATCTAACCAAACCTAACCTAACCCAGGCAGGTGAAATAAAGCGGGGAGGTAATTTGCAGGTGATTCATTTTACCTGATCAAAGGTGTTATGAAGGCTTTATTGGCGAGCGGTTTGTTCTTTATTATTATGTAACACGTGTGCTTTATTAACACCATACACACATACACACACACACACACACACACACACACAAAGAGACTCTAAACCCATCTTTTTTTTTTCTCTCTCTCTGTCACTATCTCTTTCTCTCTCTCTCTCACACACAAGTACCTCTCTCTCTCTCTCACACACACAAGTACCTACCCCTCTCTCTCTCTCTCTCTCTCACACACACAAGTACCTCTCTCTCTCTCTCACACACACAAGTACCTACCCCTCTCTCTCTCTCTCTCTCACACACAAGTGCCTACCCCCCCCCTCTCTCTCTCTCTCTCTCACTCTCTCTCACTCTCTCTCTCTCTCTCAGCGCCACAAGGGACCCCGCTAGACACAGGCATCATATTAGTCAATAGTGATTTACAACTTTAATTAAACCAGATATGTAATGTTTGATGAGCCTTTTATACGGTGACGGTACTATTAATGTGGGAGGTTAGGTTTAGGTTTAGGTTAGGTTAGGTTTAGGTCAGGTTAGGTTTGATTTAGGTTAGGTTAGGTTTAGGTTAGGTTTAGGTCAGGTTAGGTTTAGGTTAGTATTAGGTTTAGGCCAGGTTTAGGTCAGGTTAGGTTAGGTTTAGGTTATTAAAAACATCATCATGAGCAACAACAACTAATACAAACACAACCAACAAACAAATATACAAAATACAAACAACAACAACAAACAACAACAAACAATAACAACAAAGAACAAATACAAACAAGAACAAACAACAAGAGGCACCCGACCACAAGCGTCCCCGGGTGTAGGGTGAAGGTCAGGGTGTAGGGTGTGGGGGTCAGGGTGTAGAGTGTGGGGGTCAGGGTGTAGAGTGTGGGGGTCAGGGTGTAGGGTGAAGGTCAGGGTGTATTAGAGGCTAGTGTAGTCTCTCTCTCTCTCTCTCTCTCTCTCTCTCTCTCTCTCTCTCTCTCTCTCTCCCTCTCTCTCTCTCTCTCTCGGTCTCCCTCTCTCCCTCTCTTTCTCTCTTTCTGTCTCTCTCTCTTTCTCTGTTTATTTATGTGTGTATATGTATGTATGATCTTTCAATTTAATCTACCTATCTATCTATCTATCTATCTATCTACTGAACAAAGAGAAATATAAAGAAATCTATTTATTCAGTAAAAAGTCAGACAGACATTCATTCAATAACACGGCCACACAAGCTAGCACTGGCGGATAGACAGTGCAGGTATACAAACAATGGTTGAACAATAAGTCAATTTAACCATGGATAGACCACCCTGGAGAGAGAGAGAGAGAGAGAGAGAGAGAGAGAGAGAGAGAGAGAGAGAGAGAGAGAGAGAGAGAGAGAGAGAGAGGATAAACAAGTTCCTCACGAATATCAACTAAGTGTAAAACAGCTGCCAGCAAGACTAACACACACACACACACACACACACACACACACACACACACACACACACACACACACACACACACACACACACGGGCGACAAAAAACCCTCACTAAGAAACACAAAAGAAGAAAATTAAACACTGAAAAAACCCGGACATAAAAGCACAAGAGACGCCAAACACGACGTTAAAAGCAGGAAAAGATTTTATTAAAAGTGTGGCAGCAATCAGGTACAGAACCCAGGCAGCGTTTTCGACACGTTCCACCCCCCCACAGGCGATCACAACGCCAGAGAAAGCGTTCACCATCGTCCGTCAACTCCACCAAGGTATCGTGCATGTGATAATTTCCTCGCTACTTACGATTGTCTTAAGGTTAAATTTCAAAGGTATTTTACTTTACAGGGTGGGGGGGGGGGGAGGAGGGGGGGGGGGGTGGGGGGGGGGATTAATAGACATGTTCTCTGAGGAATGTTTAATGAGGACGAATAGTTTGAGAATGTGAGTCAAGAGTTGGAGCCAGACCGTAAACTCGGGACAAATTTAGCGACCAGGAGGTATACGAGAAATATTTCACTCCCAGAAGGTAATTCATGCTGGTGTTGCCATAAATAAAAGCCCCCCCCCCCTCTCCCCCTTCCTCCTCCCCCTCATCCACCTCTCCCCTAACCCCCCCTTCCAGTCCCCCCTTCACTCTAAATCCAAGCTACCCCCTTCCCCCCTCCATAACTCCTTACCCCCTGCTACCCCCTTCCCCCCCCCCTCACCCACCCCCTAATTCCATGACACCACACCCCCTCCTACTTGCTCCCCCTTCCCCCCTCCAGCCAACACACTCACCAGCGACTGATTTTGTATAGTCGCTAGAGACCGTTTGCTCACCCGCGTCAACTTGTTAAAGCTTTAAAGGAGAAATGTCAGGGGTACCAACACCACCGACTTACACCCCTGGGTTTGTATGTATGTATGTATGTGTGTATGTATGTATGTTATATTTTGTGTAAACTCAATAAAATTTTCAACTTGTCCAAAAAAAAAGACTTGCTTTTGTTTTTCCGTCCTGATTGAATAAAAGGTTTAGGTTAGGTCTGGTTAGGTCTGGTTTAGGTCTGGTTAGGTCTGGTTAGGTCTGCTTTAGGTCTGGTTAGGTCTGGTTAGGTCTGGTTTAGGTCTGGTTTAGGTTAGGTTAGGTCTCGTTTAGGTCTGGTTAGGTCTGGTTAGGTCTGGTTTAGGTCTGGTTAGGTCTGGTTAGGTCTGGTTTAGGTTAGGTTAGGTCTCGTTTAGGTCTGGTTAGGTTAGGTTAGGTCTGGTTTAGGTCTGGATGTATGTCGTCACTTACG
Source organism: Homarus gammarus (assembly GCA_958450375.1). NCBI lineage: Eukaryota > Metazoa > Arthropoda > Malacostraca > Decapoda > Nephropidae > Homarus > Homarus gammarus. The sequence goes on along the minus strand of CAUDMG010000750.1, from coordinate 996,214 downwards.
TCTTTACTTACAATACGAAATAAAAACTCACGAACCTTTTTAAAACTACACCATTTGTTTTAAACCTTTGACTTCACGGTTCTGGTTTTTTTAAGCTTTTGTTAATTGTTGTTCTTTTAAAACTTTCCTTCTCTAGTCAACGGCTCGTAAGAACATGACTCCATATTAAACCTCTACCTTCCGACGATAATTGTATTTAACTCTAATAAATCAATTGTATATATGCTGTTGTATTACTTAACCCGATACAGTATAGTGTGTTACTTGATGTAGGTTGGGTTGGGTTGGGTTGGGTTGGGTTGGGTTGGGGTTGGGTTGGGTTGGGTTGGGTTGGGTTGGGTTGGGTTAGGTTAAGCAAGGAAGACTAACAAGTAATAAGGTAAATTTCATCAAGTATTAAATTCTTCACTACTGGAGTAAATGAGTTTTCTCACCTGACACACAAAGCTTATGTGGCTATTTTAACACACCTGTCCCTCCCTCCCTCCCTTTCTGTGTGTAATTCTCTCCTTCCCTCCCTCTGTATAACTCTCCCTCCTTCCCATCCCTCCCTCCTTCCCATCCATCCCTCCTTCCCATCCCTCTCTCCCTCCCTCCTTCCCCTCCCTCCATCCCTCCATCTATAACGCCAGTGCTGCCAGACACTCAACACAACTCAGGGTCACAACAGCCAGAATCGTGGGATTACTAAGACACATTATCAGAGGCCTTGTGTTGTGTTGTGTTGTGTAATGTAGTCTAGTGATGTGTTGTGTTGTGTAATGTAGTCTAGTGTTGTGTTGTGTTGTGTTGGGTTGTGTTGGGTTGGGTTGGGTGTAGTGTAGTGTAGGATGTAGTGTTGTGTTGGGTTGTGTTGTGTTGTGTTGGGTGTAGTGTTGTGTACATAAAGGGGATCCAGCCTACCCGAGCCACAAGGTATAGACAGTTACACCATAACAGCCCTGGGCGTCTTCTGCATACAAAGAGCTGAGTTAAGGCTTAGACGTAACATCATCTTCGCTATCTTGCCTGAGACAGTAATCCGTAACCCCTGTCACCTCCTTCCGTCACCTCTGTCTATCACCCGTAAACAGGGAAAGTGTCGCATACTCACTGGAAGGTGTAGGAAGGTCAGGGAAAACAAAATCGCTACCTTTGCTAGATGGACTGTGGTTCTTCATACCGTTGATGTATACAGGCCAGCATCAGAGACTCTTCAGTACAGCTGTTTTCTCGCCAATACAGATGTTTCCACGCCAATACAGATGTCTCCACGCCAACACAACTGTCTCCACCAATAACATCTCCTGGTCAGCTGTTCTTCATTGAATCTATTAACACTGAGACGACCACCTCACCCCCATAGGCCTTCAACTCTCATGGCCGAGTTCCTGTGTTTACTGATGGTTAAAGGAAACGAGACAAAACGTGAAGGAGCTTTAGGTCCCCCACGAAGCTTCAGTCACAGGTACTACAGCTGTCCACCGCCTCAATGATAATATTACCCAAAGTACTGAGGAACCTAACAGCCTCCCCTACCCAATGGCCATCCTCGTCCTACACACTACAGCAGCACCCAGCAACAGAGTGGCACCCAGCAACAGAGTGGCACCCAGCGAGAGCCCCCAGCAACAGAGTGGCACCCAGCAGCGCCCCCAGCAACAGAGTGGCACCCAGCGACAGCCCCCAGCAACAGAGTGGCACTCAGCAACAGCCCCAGGAAGGTGACCCCCAGCAGCATCAGCCTCCCTTAGCTATAGCAGCACCCAGGCAGCACCGGACTCACTGAACCACTAGTAACTAGTTAACCTCACACAGTTGATGCTCGTTAGGAGGTGCTCACACTGTCTGAGCTTTGGACGTCAATTTGGGATCTATTAAACCAAAACAAAGACAGGGAGAGAAAAGTAGGAGCAAGAAATCAGAACGTTTATAACACAACAATATAGACACCAGACTGAGCTCCTCAATAGCTTATCGACGTTCTTCTTTCATAGGGATGACACCAGCAACACACCAGACACCCCGACACCACGACTACACTCACTATGGTATAACACAACTTTGTCAATGTTCACCGCCCAGCAAAGATTTCGAAGCAGCGATACAAATATTCCTGAAACGACAGTATGTAGTTTTTTGTATTTACTCCTGAACCAAGTAACTGTTAGATTAGGTTAAGTCACGTCCAGGAACAACCTCTTACCAGGCTGTTAGAACAAGTAAACTAACAGCCCCAGGAAGAACGAGACCACTGCTACACGACGCTGTAATATTTATGTTCTGTGAGCCACGTCGGGTGACCCCTTGATTATAACCCACTGTCCTGGCTGTCGTGTCCAGTCCCACTTATGCCTTCTGGACGGAGTAGAGGAGAGAGCTAAGAGTCACATCACAGGACTAGGGACTGGTTACCTGCAGTAGACCCTCACAGACACGACACTTACAGTATGAGTCTTCCACATACCTGTCTCTACTACGTGGGCAACTGGGCGTGAGATACAGTACTAGCGACCTTGAGAAAATTGTAGTAGTTCACCCTTAAAATGTAAACACAGAAAATGTTACCATATCCTCACTCCCGTTTTCTATGTAAAGCTTTAATGACTTACTGAAGCTTCGTTCCTTTATTTATTTTTCTATATATTTATTTATTTATTTATTTTCTTAGTTAGTTAGTTACCATTTCACCCGTTGCTGGTACGTTGAAGAGACCCGTAGAGTAAAAAACAACGCCAACACGAGCGATAATCAGTGCCTGGCGTTCCCTTGTTCCTCATGATGGAAAAACTATATAAGATGAAAGTAAACTAATTAAATTCAAGAGGACAGAGGAGGATAATTAACCCGGGTGTAGTGTCTCACAGTTCAAGATCAGATGGACGAAGATTTATTGAGGTGAAACTGAAGGTTATTAATTTACCAAGATAGAGAAGGCTTTAGGTGACTGCGTGAGACATTGATCCACACACACACACACACACACACACACACACACACACACACACACACACACACACACACACACACACACACACACTCACACACATTGAGAGGCGAGAGTGAAAATAGCGTCTGTGATGATGACTTTTGAGTTAATAAAGAGTAAAGTGTAAGAGCTATGAAGATTCCGTTTTGGAGTGTATGATAAACTCACCTGATTCTAATATGAGTCTAAGCGCCCAAAATGACGAATACAAATACAGTCACAACTAATACAAAAACAGGAAAATACAAGAACGTTACAGTTTCCATCTATGTAAATTACAGCCACGAACCAACTAAAGACAGAATTACTTTACATACTGTTTTGTTAAGAGATATAATAGAAGAAATTATACCACGGGGAGTTAAGTCTTGTATATAAACGTGCTGACCTTCGAGAGACGATTAGATAAACACAAACTGATAAGAGGAATGTCATTTACCAACACAACACTGTATGTATGTATGTATGTATGTATGTATGTGTATGTATGTATGTATGTATGTATGTATGTATGCGAGGATGACGTCACATATCTTCCCTCCTGGCCTTAGGGAGAGTGAGATGGAAGGCTAATCAATTTACCTTCGTGGTCTCCTTCCCCCCGTCCTCCTCCTTCCCACTCCTCTCCTCCATTCCTCTTCCTCCTCTCCCTTCCTCATCTACTTACCCCGTCTCCTTTTGTCCCCCATTGCGCTTTCCCTTTCTCTCGTTTTTCTCTCCTCCTCTTCCTCTTCCCCTCGTTCTCTCTTCCTCCTGCCCCTCTCCTCTCCTTTGATGTCACCACGTCCCTAACTCTCATCCCTCACCTGCCGAGGTAGGGGGGTGGGGGTTCCCTTACCACAGGACCTCTCCCCCCCCTTCCCCTCATAACCCCCTTCTCCCCCTACCACAACACCTCCCAGCAATCCCCCTTCGCCAGGGTGGGGGAAACATGGCCAGCAATATCAAGGGCACTTTGAAGCCATGAGGCCATTTGCACTTATTAGGAGATATTCTGAAGTCAATAGTAATTACCTTTTTACTATATAAAATCACCTGAGTACAATACCCCAGGACCATCTGGATGCACCCTTGACTTCCTCCTCTGCACCACACCTCCACCGCACCACACCTCCACCACACCACCACCACCGCACCACACCTCCACCACCACACCACCGCACCACACCGTCATGAAGAGAGAATATAAAATGTGACAGGTAGCCCCGGAAAACACTGTAAGTGGTGGGATATTGCCAATTTCCACCAGGTACAGGTCAGTGGGTAGTGGCAGTGGGCAACCCCTGCCTGGGTGTTACAAGAGGAAATTGAAAAATGAAGTAAAAAAAAAAAAAAAAAAAAAGGGGCAACACAAAACGTAAAAAGAAGAAAGAAAGAAATATGAAGAAACAGAGAAACATTGATAAAAAAAGATAGACAGACAGACAGACAGACAGACAGGTAGACAGACACAGGCAGGCAGGCAGGCAGGCAGAGATAGGTAGACAGACAGACAGATAGATAATAAATAATAGTACGACAGGTGAGTGAAGGAACGAAGTATTATTAAACCTTCAAGTATAATAATTAACAGGTTAATTAAGATTTATGAGCGTTACCTGTACACCTACAATATGGATCACCTGAAGATTAGTTTTATCAGATTATTTCACCTGATGATTGAACACCCATATGTGGGGGGAGGGGGAGGGAGAGGGGAGAGGGGAGGGGGGAGGGGGAGAAGAGAGACAGGTGTACTGAGTTCTTGAGACGCAGAATTCATAGGATGATATTTTAACCCTTTGAGGACGATGATTTTACCCGCTAGGTCTAAAAAGGTTAAGAAGAAGGAAAGAAAATAAAGAAATAAAGAAAGAATTGAAAGAAAGACCCCAATATAAACCAGAATTTTTACCTTAACACATAAAATAAAAGAGACTGTAGGAAGCAAAAGGTGTTTAATCAAGAGCCTAAAACCAGATTAAAATGCATGTCCAAATCCTCTTCCCGTGAATGATAGTTTCCAATCCTGTATCCATTAAAACAATATCGCATCACCTACCCAAAGTGTACCTATAAAGTTTGGGGTCAATCCCTCTTACATGGTATTAGGATTTAACTCTATATGCGTAGAGTTAAATTCTAATTGTAAGGGATTGAAGAGAGACAGACAGGTGATGCTCTTTTGTTTGATGATGTAAAGGGTTTGGATTATGTTGTTATTAAGTGAGAGACGATAAAAGAGTCCAATTCTCTTTATATCAACCACAATAACACGAAAAATCTCCTTTAGTTAGCAGGAAAAGGACCTAAGTAAGTGTGTATTTTAAAAGACATAATATAACTGGGAGATAAATACGTACATGGTCACGGTAGAGCGAGTGTATGTATGTATGTATGTATGTATGTATGTATGTATGTATGTATGTATGTAGCCTTAGGATGAGTTAGTTAGGTCTATACTTAAATTTAATTAAGTTTGAAAAAAAATTAATTATCTTCCTATCGTTATCTATATTTTCATCTATGTTTAATTTATTCTTATTTTTTTTTTCTTTCATTTTACTGTTTAATGAAATATATTTATTCGGTAATGAGGTTAAATCTATTTTCCTAAGAGCGTTCGTCATTGTTATCCGTATGAATCCAGATTGACTCTACGAACGACAACAGACAATGGCCAGGGGGGGAGGAGGGTAAGGAGGAGTTGCCTAAGTCTATTATTGCACCGAACATGGCAGCGTTCAGAGATACAAATTTGATACAAACGGCCAACTTTAAAATCTAATTTCACTTTTATTGAGACATGAAACGAGAGTTGGCCACGGTAACAGCTCCTTGATGGCCAGTTCTTAGTGTCGTTACCATCCGGTTCATGGACGCCTCAATGATGCTTCAATTAGCGCGGGAACGAGACGCCTGTTTCAAATATTTGCCCAATTAACATTTTATTCGCCAAATCAAGAGTTAAATCGTCTATTATTCGTGAAATTAATTGTTATACCATTATATATTATTCGCGAAATTAATAGTTAAATCGTTAATGTATTCGCTGTATTCGTTAAATTAATCGTTTATAATTAATCAACAACACTAAATTATTTAACAGGAGAAAAAAAAAACGATAGAAAATCACATCTCGTTGTCAACTGTTTAATTTACATAAATATTAAAAAAAATAAGTAAAAATAAAATTGTGAATTATATTTTTAGCCTCGTATCCCCTCTCTAAAAAATGACGTCATCAGTACACAATGGCCACGTCGCGACAAAGGTAACAGCGGTAGTATCCAGCCTCGTCCCGTCCCATCGCTTACTCAATCAACTCACTCAATCAGCAATCAATTTATCCCGCGGAAAATCAAATCAGTGACTATTATTGCACACAGTAAGGATTGTTATGAAGCCCACTAGAACGGTATTAATTTGTCACTTTTATAGACACGCACACAAAGAGATTATTTTATCAGCGAATAAATTTAGCAGCAAGAATGGGTTTAGGTAAGGTAGGGGTAGGGTAGGGTAGGGTGGGGTGAGGTGCGGCAGGGTGGGGTGGGGTGCGGCACGGTGGGGTGGGGTGCGGCAGGGTGGGGCGGGGTGGGTTAGTGAATAGGGACACTCATTCTCTAAACCTAAGGGCTACTGGTTCAATTCCAAGGCAGGTACAGTTGTAATTACAGGTGTAGTTGTAGGTACAGGTGTAGGCACAGGTGTAATTACAGGTAGAGGGCGCGGCGTTACGGTACTCTGCCATACAATTAATTATGCGGTTGTATACACATCCTGGGGCCATAATCTCTTGGTTGTGGGTACTCTCTCTCTCTCTCTCTCTCTCTTTTACTTTCCACGCTGTTCCTTTTTTATCTCTCTCTCCCTCTCTCATTTCCTCTCCCTTCTCGTCCCGCCCCCTCCCTCTCACCCCCTCTCTCCATTCCCCTTCCCTCTCATCCCCTCTCCTCCACCCAGATCAAATAAGGTCTTGTATACAAACTCTAAATGTGGTTAGTCGTAATTTGGTTAGGTTAGGTTAGGTTTGGTTTGGTTTGGTTAGGTTAGGTTTGGTTTGGTTAGGTTAGGTTAGGTTAGGTTAGGTTAGGTTTGGTTTGGTTAGGTTAGGTTAGGTTTGGTTTGGTTAGGTTAGGTTAGGTTAGGTTAGGTTAGGTTAGGTTTGGTTAGGTTAGGTTAGGTTAGGTTTGGTTTGGTTTGGTTAGGTTAGGTTAGGTTAGGTTAGGTTTGGTTAGGTTAGGTTAGGTTAGGTTAGGTTAGGTTTGGTTAGGTTAGGTTAGGTTTGGTTAGGTTAGGATATTTAATCATCAGGTGAAATAAGTTATAATAATTAAGTTCTTTAGATAATTAAGGAAAAATAAATTGCTTCAACGCAAATTAAATCTGATCTTTTAAATGGGCGTAAAAACCGATATATATATATGTATATATACTTTTTTTCCCCAACACATGTACCCTACACGTATTAATTAAACCTCAGGGATTAAGGAATTGATAATGGAGTAATTAGTATCAGGTAATGACCATTCTAATAATATCCTCTGGTTTCATACGATATAATTAGTAGTTTTCTATACGATTTAATTACCCATTGTTTACATATTTGGGGACCATGAGGTAAAGTTTCTAGTTTTCGAGATTCATAAAAATTATCAAAGTTTCAAAATACTAAACCAAATTGGTCTTTCAGTCGCCTCATTTACAAGATTTTAATTCTATTCAAAATTTTAATTCGAGTTTGGGTGGTGAATAAAAAGGTGAAATTGGAGCAAGTGACGTTAATTAAGTACACCTGGAATCATTTCACCTGTTTTCACACGTTAATTACTCCATTCCTAACATTTTTTAATACAATTTGTTTTTTATTACATACTTTTAACAGTTAGAGTAAAGATGTTAAATCATTTTATATCAACAGGTTTATTTAGAATTGAATCACGTAAAGGGGGAGGGGAGGGGAGGGGAGGGGAGGGGGAGGGGAGGGGAGGGGAGGGGAGGGGAGTGGAGGGGAGAGGGGAGGGGGGTACTGTGGTAGATGTGAATAAGGTGATACTCAGATTAACCTAACATAACATAATCTAACATAACCCAACCTAACCTAACCGTGTCAGCCATAGTAGAAGTAGGTCGGAAGAGAGGGGGGGAGGGGGGAGGGAGGCGCCATATATTATTCCCCACACAAACACAAAACTCGTTTATATAGAGTTAAAGGAGTTGACGTCTGTTTGTATTACTCTCCAGTCACCCGTGAGAGAGAGAGAGAGAGAGAGAGAGAGAGAGAGAGAGAGAGAGAGAGAGAGAGAGAGAGAGAGAGAGAGAGAGAGAGAGACCTGGCTTATCTCACCACAAAACTCAAAGTCCATTTCACCAACAGTTATTTTTCCTCCTATTTTTCCTCTTCCTCCTCTAAGCTCGTGTATGTAATGGACCTTCATCGTGTAAACACTCTGAGAGACAGCTTTTATGTGTACACGTCTCAAAAGAACACACTTACATTTACGTACACAGAAAAATATCGTTTTTATTTGTTGGAGACGAGAGAGAGAGAGAGAGAGAGAGAGAGAGAGAGAGAGAGAGGATATTTTGTAATGTTTTTTCTTTACGTTTTTTCCTGTCTCTTGTTTTATTATTTTTCTCTTTCTCTTCCTAATTCTTCCTTTCTCTATGTTTATACTCTTATCTCTCTCTCTCTCTCTCTCTCTCTCTCTCTCTCTCTCTCTCTCTCACACACACACACACACACACACACACACACACACACACACACAGTAGAAATCATCAGTTCATCGTCTTGGCTATGACGCGTCGCTGAATTGTTGAGGAAAGCATTTAAGCCAATCTAGCGCCTCATATGTTCCCTGGGAGGAGGAGGAGGAGGAGGAAGAGGAACAAGAGGAGGAGGAGGAAGAGGAAGAGGAACAAGAGGAGGAACAAGAGGAGGAGGAACAAGAGAAGGAGGAGGAAGAGGAGGAAGCTAAAGAAGGGCCCAATATGGCGCTCATATTACACAAAGACTCAAACATATTGTCTCTCTTATTCTTATCATTTTCTTTATTTCATCTTTACTCTCTCCTCTTATCTCTCTTTTCCTTCTTCCTTTATTTCTATCTCTCTCTCTCATTCTCTCCTTCCTCTATTATCGTTATCACACCCTATCTCTAATTCTTTCTCTCCTCTCCTCTTCTTTCTCTAATTTTTCTCTTTCTTCTTCTCTTCCTCTTCCCTTTCTTCCTCCCTTTCCTCTTCTCTTCCTCCCTCCCTCCCCCTCACGCCCCTCCTGGCCTTATTCCTACCTTCCCTTTCCTCCCTCCCTCCCTCCCTCATTCTCTCCCTCCCTCCTTCCCCTCATTCTCTCCCTCCCTCCTTCCCCTCATTCTCTCCCTCCCTCCTTCCCCTCATTCTCTCCCTCCCTCCTTCCCCTCATTCTCTCCCTAATTTCCCCTCACGTTCTCCTGGTGTTGCTCGGCGGTCGATCTCCTCCAGACCTAAGAGGGAGGGAGGGAGGTAGGGAGAAGGAGAGAGGGAGAGAGGGAGAGAGGGAGGGAGGGAGGTAGGGAGAAGGAGAGAGGGAGAGAGGGAGAGAGGGAGGGGAGAGAGGGGAGGGAGGTGGGGAGGGAGGGAGGGGGGATGGTAGGCAATAAAGGGAGGGAAGGATAGGTGAGGGAAGGGAGGAAGGAGGTAGGTAGGGAGGGGAGAGGGCGAGGGAAGTGAAGGACGGAGGTGGGAGGAAGGAAAGGCAAAAAACTTGATCAACAGACTGACAGAAACAGACAGAAACAGAGTATAAAATGACAGACAAAATCAAACAGAAAGACAGACAGAAAGAATGATAAACAAATAGAAAGGTACAGACATACACACCGACACAAAACATAAACACAGACAGACAGACAGACAAACACAGACAGACAGACAGACAGACAGACAGAGTAAGTGGTGGGTGGTGGCGTGGCAAGGTGTCGTCAACGGTAATGTAGATTGACACCGGTTCGAGATCCTTCACCAGGTTGGCTGTGAGTGGCCCTCTCACTTGTGACAGTGAGAGGAGGTCGGTGAATATAGGAAATGTGGAGGAATGTGAAAAGGTGTGTGAAAGAGTGTGAAAGTGTGTGAAAGTGTGAAAAGGTGTGTGTGAAAGAGTGAGAGAGTGTGAAAGAGTGAGAGTGTGTGAAAGAGTGAGAGTGTGAAAGAGTGAGAGTGTGAAAGAGTGAGAAAGTGTGAAAGAGTGAGAGAGTGTATAGAAGTGTGAGAGAGTGTGAAAGAGTGAGAGTGTATAGAAGTGTGAGAAAGTAAAAGGAGTGTAAGAATGTGAGTGTGAAATAGTAACCATGTGGAAGTGTGTGTGGAATACTAGTACCAAGTTAGGTTAGGTTAGGAAGACTAGTAACCATGATAGGCACTTCAGCAAGGATGTACAGTCGCTTGCAATTATACCTGGTACAGTCACTGGTGCTTTTTGTGAGATGTGGCAACACTGTGTTTGTCTACATCATATTAAAACTCCCGGAATGACCCCTAAGGAACCTCGCAATACCAGCCAGACTATGGATGCAATATAAACAAACACAGTGTTGCCAAACCTTATAGAACACACGAATCACTGTGCCAGGTATAAGTGCAGGCGACTGTACTAGTTTTCCACACCTAACCTAACCAATCTGTACCTGTACCGTCATGAACACAGAGACTAAGAGCAGAAGGGTGTACCTGTACCGTTTGTACCGTCATGGACACGTTGACTGACCAGACAGGCGAATTACTTGCACAACTGCATCGCCAGGGGGCCATGGCCATGACGCGATGTCACATACAACCGGGGAGCTGAAGGTGAGAGAGAGAGGGAGAGAGAGAGAGATAGAGAAACAAGGAGAGAGAGAAAGAAAGAGAGAGAGGTAAGTAGGTAGGTGGGTGGATTCGAAGGAGTGTACCATCAAAGCGAGAGATGAAGTTGTGAATCCCCGAGGCCACAACCACCACCTGCCCGTGCTAGGTAAAGTTGGCACACTGATGAAGAATCTTAAACGGGGAAACTCTCTCTCTCTCTTTCTTTCTTTTTTTTTACGTTAATATCCTGGAGAAGAGAGAGAGAGAGAGAGAGAGAGAGAGAGAGAGAGAGAGAGAGAGAGAGAGAGAGAGAGAGAGAGAGAGAGAGGAGAGAGGGGGGAGAGGAGGGGGTAGAGGTGGGGGTAGAGGTGGGGAGAGAGAGGGGAGAGTAAGAGGAGAAAGAAGAGAGGAGAGAAAAGTGAGAGAGGGTTAGATGAGAGAGAAGAGAGAGAGGAAAGAGAAGACGAAGCTCACAACTAGAGTCATCTTCAATACTCATTAATATTTTACTTTATAATCCTCTATAAGTCTAACAGGAATTTGAAAAAGTATTAGTTTTTTTTCATTTCTAAGAGTATTATTATTTTTTTTCATTCCTTGTCATCTTAAGTTACAATATTCAAAATTATAAAGATTCAGAAAGATGTTTTGTGTTCGAGTCCTCAAGTGCCCGAGTTGAGTGTCTGCCTGTCTACAGTTTGTTGAGTGTGTCTGTCTGTCTGTCTGTCTGTCTGTCCAGGTAAGAGTGTCTAATGAGGCTCTCGTTACCTGTCAAACATATGTTGGAGGGGAAGTTAACATGGCGGAGTTTATGTTGTGTGTGTGTGTGTGAGAGAGAGAGAGAGAGAGAGAGAGAGAGAGAGAGAGAGAGAGAGAGAGAGAGAGAGAGAGAGAGAGAGAGAGAGAGAGAGAGAGAGACAAAACAGATACAGTCAAACAAACAGACAAAAAACAGATAGGCAGTCAAAACGAAATACAGACAGACAAACAGAAAGATAGACAGACAGACAGACAGAGAGACAGAGAGACAGACAGACACAGACAGTTCCCAGAAAGCCTTATAAACCCCTAATGCTAGAAAGACGGAAAAGAAATTATCCTAAAAGACTTAACTTGAAGACTTTTGTGAAAGACTGAGAGAAGTATATTGAAAAGTATAAGAGACTGACATCAAAGCTTAAGACAGCTCTGACGCTTAAGCTTTCCTCCCATCTTTGATACAGCCAATTGAAATGCAAGGAGTTCCCCCCCCCCCCCAGCAGTCACTATGAGCCGTAAACAAAGGCTGCCATACAGAAGCCGAGATTATCTAATGAAATAAAGTAAAAAAATACGAAATAAGATTGAAAATAAACTTAGAAATTATTGATAAACTGTAGAAAAAAAGTTGTAAACAATGACTGAGGAAGGTAAGAAAGTCAAACGATATGAAGTGATAAACGAGACGACATTCAGGAGCAAGGGGGTATGAAAACAGCCAATGAGAGCAAGGGGGTGTAAGATAATCAACCAATGAGAGTAAAGGGGGGTGTAAAAAATTAACAAATGAGAGGAAGGAGGGTATGAAAACAACCAATGAGACCAAGGGGGGTATGAAAACAACCAATAAGAGCAATGACACGTAAAAAATCAACCAATGAGAGCAAGGGGGTATGGAAACAACCAATGGGAGCAAGGAGATGTATAATGGCAGCAGATATATTAAGGAGTTGACAGACATAAAACAAGTGAAGATCAGAGATAAACCAAGATGGAAGACTAAGACATAGTTAGACATGAATATTGAAAACAACATAATAAATAATGGTTGCCCCTCGTGTAAGGAGGATGGCCGGCCCAAGGGCCACCTTGGCGTGAATTTGTTTAAGGTGTAGAAGCTGTCGCCAACACAACAACCACACCCTGAGTTAACGAGCTGCATGACCCAGTGTTTAAGGTGTAGAAGCTGTCGCCAACACAACAACCACACCCTGAGTTAACGAGCTGCATGACCCAGTGTTTAAGGTGGAGAAGCTGTCGCCAACACAACAACCACACCCCGAGTTAACGAGCTGCATGACCCAGTGTGTAAGGTGGAGAAGCTGTCGCCAACACAATAACCACACCCTGAGTTAACGAGCTGCATGACCCAGTGTCAAGGAATAGTCCGAGAAGACCGGACAACTCGCCAACTGCACTGGCTAACCATTACCCCGGAACACGATCCGCACATCGATTAACATCCAGGTTCCCAATTACTGCTGGGGAGACAGAGGCAACTGGCGTAAAGAAACTTGCCCATAGTTTCACCCCGCCCGGGCATCGAACCCGGGTCCACTCGCTTACGAGGCGAGGATGCTGACCATTACACCACAGGTCGCCGTGAAAACAACATACACACCTTATACCGCAGCCATATTGTAACTACACCTAACCTAACCTAACCAAATTTAACAAGTCTAGTGTTTTTAATGGACTGTAGTCAACAATGGGTAGTTTCAGAAGAGTGATTACGCTAACTGTGGACGAATTAGTGAAATTTATCCGATGGTGTGTGTGTGTGTGTGTGTGGGGTAACAGAAGGCCTGACCAGCATTACGTTAGTGAGCAGTAGGCGAGTTGTCGTTCTCCCGCCAGGCACTTCAACGCCAGGCATGTCGACGCCAGGCACGTCAACCTCAGGCGGCACCACACTAGGGCCACAGGTAATCAACCGTGAACTAATTAAACTTTTAAACACATGCACACACTATAGAGGTATTCTCCTCTACACACACACACACACACACACACACACACACACACACACACACAGGGATCAAGATATCATACTAAATAATTATTACCATTTTACCCATAATTACTACGATAACTCCAACACAACTCAATAATTCCACAACAATTATTATTCTGGATTATCATAACTTAAAACCCCCAAAAATGGAATAATATGATTAA
>CAUDMG010000750.1:975000-977500 GCA_958450375.1 Homarus gammarus | reverse complement strand
TATTGCATATTATATATTTGTTGACAGAAATTGGATCATAATATAACAATAGACAGAAAATAGACAGACTGGGCACACTAGTCACTTATCATTACGTGTTACGGTTCATTAAGGGGTCTCAGGTGTAAAATTAACACTTCATTTCCCAGGTAATTTGTCACGACTCTGGGGAAATTCCCGACGCATTTTTTTTTTTAGAAAGATAAATATTAATACTTTTTCCTACAGTTGTTTTTGTAATTAATGTTTAAATACGTGAAAGTTTTGGTCACTTGTTTGGAAACGTGATTGTCAGTGTTTTTGGTGTAATCTCAGTGCAGTGTACTCAGTGTCAGAGAACTCTCAGTGTGTCAGATAATCAGTTGTAGAGTACTAATGTGACAAATACTGTAACATACGTACATACATATATACATACATACCCTCCACACACACACACACACAGATCCATTCTTCACTGTTGTAATCGAGAGTGGTAACAGTCATGTACACGTGTTGACAGGCATTGTGTGTGTGTGTGTGCGTGTGTGTGTGTGTGTGTGTGTGTGTGTGTGTGTGTGTGTGTGTGTGTGTGTGTGTGTGTGTGTGTGTGTGTGTGTGTGTGTGCCCATTGTGTAATATTAGAGTAGTGGAAAGTTGTTTTGAAGGGAGGGATGAAAAGCACTCGGTATCTTTCCTCCCTGACTCTGACACACACACACACACACACACACACACACACACACACACACACACACACACACACACCCATCCCTCCCTCATCCTTTCCAGATAAAACTCCCTTTCATTACCACCACATTTCCCACTCTTCTCTCTCTTTCTCTCTCTACCACCCCTCACTTCACCCCTATTCCTCTTCTCTCTCTTAAAGCCCACTTCTCTCTCTCTCTCTCTCTCTCGCTCTCCTTTCCACCCCTCACTTATTCTACCATCCATCCTCCTCCTCTTCCCTCTCTCAAACCCTTCCCCTTTCTCTCCCTCCTCCTACCACACTTTCCTTTATCCTCTCCCCTCCTTTCCACTTCCTCCTCTTCAATCACATCTTATTCCCCTCACTCAAAAAAGTCCCTTACTCTTCCACCTTCACCAACCTACACCCCTACTACCTTTATCTCCCCATCTCCCCTCAATCGTGGTGGGGAGGTAATGAGAGCCAGCGGGTCGGGTAATACAAGTTCGGTTTGAGTTGGAACACTGAGACATTCTAAAAGACTTGTTAAGTTTTGAACCGCCCCGGGCAGCATCAAGTTGGGTTGGCGGGGGACCCTCTGATGGGGCCGTGGCTAGACACTTTTACAATCACGGGACCTAGATGGATGGGGCTAAGAGAGGATACTATGGGTTGGGGAGGTGGAGGTGTAGCTAGATGAAGGAGTGGATAGGAAGGAGGGTGTAAAAAGTGCTAGGACGTGCTAACAGGGTGAGTAGGATTGGCTAGTGGGAAAGGCTTCAGTAAGGGACAGGATGTGTGTAAGAGGAGCTAGGAGAGAGGCGAAGGACGGCTAATAGGGGATTAAAAGAGGGCTATGGAGAACGTCAAGAACCTCTCCTCTCCTCCCTCTCACCCTCTACCTCACTGCCAGACGAAGGAAGAAAAGGATCGGTCGCCTCAAAAACTCCTTCCTCGTCCTCCTCCTCCTCCTTCCCACTTCTCCTTTTCCTCTCTCGTCCTAATCAAAGGATCCCAAGTTGAGGGGAAAAGGGGAAAATTCTCCCTCAAGAGTCCGCCTCGCTTCGGACGTCGCGAAAAATGGATCACTCAGACGACCCGAGATGAGAGGATGTTCCAGCAATGTTCGACCACATTTTTTTTTTACATTAATATCATAATTTTTTTCCTATTACATTCGCCCTGAGATTTATTTTAAGTTTTTGTGAATTTATTATAATATACTTTTGTATTTTTTCATATGAGTGTATAATTTATGGTATTTTTACGTGTATTTGTAATTTAGTAGAATGTAGATCGGAAATTTTGGTGTATAAGTTTTAAGGTTATGGTAATATAAAGACATTATTAAATATATTGTATGTCAAGCTTATAATTTATATCTATGATTGGGTTTAGTGTTTTATAGAGAGATAATGTACAATAAGCTTCTATCTATGTCTTTGGGGATTGATTCGGTGAGTGATTCTCTTTTGTTTTATGTGAGCGATTCTCTTTTGTTTCTCTATCAACAACTGATAAAAGCTTTTCAATCATAAAATAACGACATATAAAACACACCTATAACATCGTACACATTGGTAGTAAATTACAAACGACGGATAAAACAGAGATTATAACGATATATGACAGGTTAATATAAAAGTTGTCGTTGTGTTGTCCCGCGTGATTTAAACCCTCCCTCCCTCTCTACCTTCATCCCTCTCCCTCTCTACCTTTATCCCTCTCCCTCCCTCTCTCTCTCCCTCCCCCTATACCGTAATAGGCTGAACATGTCAAGCTAAGTCCTTCTAATTGGCGACACGGAAAGCATTTTAGACTTTCAATTAG
>CAUDMG010000750.1:965000-972500 GCA_958450375.1 Homarus gammarus | reverse complement strand
TGATTGGCTGAGCTGGTGGTGATGTACGTCTGTGCTGTGTGTATGTCTGTGTGTACGTTTGTGCTGTGTGTATGTCTGTGTGTACGTCTGTGTTAGGACTGTGTGTACGTCTGTGTTAGGACTGTGTGTATGTCTGTGGCTGTGTTCGTCTGTGCAAGTCTGTGCTAGGCATGTTTATTGTGTTGACGCTGTGAGAGAGAGAGAGAGAGAGAGAGAGAGAGAGAGAGAGAGAGAGAGAGAGAGAGAGAGAGAGAGAGATCACATCATCAGAACAAACAAATTCCTTTTCAATTCCTACCAAAAAAATAAAAAATAAAAAATAAAAAATAAAAAATAAAAAATCCCTCAAAAATAAAAAAAACACTGGAATTTTTTTTCTTGTCTCGATTGAACCAAAACACAATTCCTCTATTATTGATCTTTAAATAAAACCAATGAAATATATATTGAGGGTTGGTTACTGTGAGATGGTGTTTAAAGTTCACATGATAGTAGTGGTGGTTGTGGTAGTAGTGGTGGTTGTGGTAGTAGTGGTGGTTGTGGTAGTAGTGGTAGTGGTGGTTATGGTAGTAGGCGACAATGTGGTACTGTGGTGGTGCTGTTGGCGATGCTATGGTGTGGTGGTGGTGGTTATGGTGGTGCTGTGGTGTGGTGTGGTGCTGTGGTGTGGTGTGGTGCTGTGGTGATATTGTGGTGTGGTGGTTATGGTGGTGCTGTGGTGGTGCTGTGGTGTGAGGAGAGAACACAGCACAGGCTAATTATTACTGGTGTATTGAGCAGACAACTTCATTTTCCGCTGTGTTAATTTCAGGTCCTTTCAATGTTCCCACAATGCACCTCTCTCTCTCTCTCTCTCTCTCTCTCTCTCTCTCTCTCTCTCTCTCTCTCTCTCTCTCTCTCTCTCTCAACTACAAATTTACCTGTAGACAAAAAACAAACAAATTTTACCTGTAAACAAGACAACACAGGTGGTTCGCCAGATAATTACTTGTCTATCAGAACAAAGGGTTTAAGAAGCGTAATTTAGTAGGTAAAGAGAGAGAGAGAGAGAGAGAGAGAGAGAGAGAGAGAGAGAGAGAGAGAGAGAGACCAAATGAATAATAATAATTAGCATCAGAAATACATGTCATTATTAACTGCGCCTCCTTGACTCCCGTGAATAGTTGTTATGTAATCGGTGAATAATCTGAGGAATAGGAGGGAAGGAGGGAGGAGGGGGAGAGGATGAGGAGGAAGAGGAGGAATGGAGGAGGAGGGGAGGTGGGAGGGAGAGGAAGAAAGAGAAGAGAATCACGGAGATAAGAGAAGGAAAGGAGAAAAAGCAAAGAAGGAAAAGGTGGGAGGAGAGAAAATATACGAAAGAGGAAGAGGAGAGAGGGAAGAGATAAGGAGAGAACAAGACAGACGAAGAGAGAGAGATAAGGAGAGAGGACAGGAAAGACGAAGAGAGAGAGATAAGGAGAGGAGGAAGGAGAGTGAAGGAGGAGTATAGAGAAGGAGATAAAGTTAGGAAGAGGAGAAACGGAAAAAAATAATAATAATTGAAAACACGAAGAAAATAAAATTAAGAAGAATATAAGAAGAAAATAGAAAAAATAAGAAGATCAACAACAAAAACAACAACAACAACAAACAAAAACAACAAACAAAAACAACAAACAAAAACAAAAACAGCAAACAAAAAACAACAACAAACAAAAACAAAAACAGCAAACAAAAAAACAACAAACAAAAACAAAAACAAAAACAGCAAACAAACAAAAAAAAACAACAAACAAAACAGCAAAGAAACAAAAAACAACAATAAACAAAAACAGCAAAAGACCAAAAAACAAAACAGTAGAAACAAAAAAAAACGTGACAAGGAAAAAACAAAAAAAATAAATAAAAAATACAAATACACCAGAACACAAAAGAAGGGAATAAAATAAAACATAAGCGTAAACAAGAATAAATGAGGAATAAACGAACCCAGGAAGAAATTTGTGAGACAGGCATAATGAGAATAAACTGGGAGAAGAGGCGACGGTGTGGAAGGGAATGAATAGAGAAGAGAGAATAAAGACAGTGAGAGAAGAGGGGGGGGGGGGCGTTAATAGCTTAATGCAAGAAAAATTAAATAAAAGAGAGAGATAAAGAGAGATAGAGAGAGAATTTAGAACGCACTTAAAACTGAATTAAAGTAGAGAGAGAGAGAGAGAGAGAGAGAGAGAGAGAGAGAGAGAGAGAGAGAGAGAGAGAGAGACTAACTACCTGGACAGTAATTAGAGGCTGTGCCGTTGTGACCTGCTGCTGTTCAGGGATAATTACAGCATCTCTGGGTATTTAGTGACTCTCTGACTCTCTCTCTCTCTCTCTCACCCCCTCCCTCATTCTTTCCATCTCTCCCACCACCACTCTCTCTACGCCACCATCTCCCTCACACCCACCCCCTCTTTTTCTCACCCCCTCTCTCTCCCTCACCCTCACCCCCTCTCTTTCTCCCCCCCTCTCTCCCTCACCCCCTCTCTCTCCCCCACCACCTCTCTCCCTCACCCCCTCTCTCCCTCACCCACCCTCTCCCTCACACCCACCCCCTCTCTTCCTCACCCCCCTCTCTCCCTCACCCCCTCTCTCCCTCACCCTCACCCCCTCTCTCTCCCCCACCCCCTCTCTCCCTCACCCCCCTCTCTCCCTCACACCCACCCCCTCTCTTTCTCACCCCCCTCTCTCCCTCACCCTCACCCCCTCTCTCCCCCACCCCCTCTCCCTCACCCTCACCCCCTCTCTCCCTCACCCACCCTCTCCCTCTCCCTCACCCCCTCTCTCTCCCTCACCCCCACTCTCCCCCACCCCCTCTCCCTCACCCACCCTCTCCCTCACCCCCTCTCTCCCTCACCCACCCTCTCCCTCACCCTCACCCCCTCTCCCTCACCCTCACCCCCCCCACTCCCTCACCCACCCCTCCCTCACCCTCACCCCCTCTCTCCCTCACCCACCCTCTCCCTCACCCTCACCCCCTCTCTCCCTCACCCACCCTCTCCCTCACCCTCACCCCCTCTCCCTCACCCTCACCCCCCCCTCTCCCTCACCCACCCTCTCCCTCACCCTCACCCCCTCTCTCCCTCACCCACCCTCTCCCTCACCAGACCTGCTTGATGTTTCAGACAGTGTGGGTCAGGGGGGGTGGGGGGGGGTAATTCTCTGGGGGCATTGGTGGATGTTTATTCTGGCAACACTGCAAGACCTGCCGGTTTATTGAGACACTGAGAGAGAGAGAGAGAGAGAGAGAGAGAGAGAGAGAGAGAGAGAGATATTAGTAATTATACCCAGAAGCTCCATTTGTGTGGGGCTGGTCTAAAAGTTCTCTCAGTCAGTTATTCATTCAAGATCAACATTCATAGAGATACCGACGCAGATACAACCATTAATACTCTACATATAGATCATCACCTCATAACATGTCATTATTTTAAGTGTTTTTTTTTTTAAATTAAATAAAAATAAACGACAAATGAAAATATGTTTGTTTTTTGTGTTAATTTTGAGAAGTAAAACAGGAAACTTTGTCTCATTCGTCTCTAGACATGACATCATCACAGGTGGACATCAACAAGGTGATTTACTCAGGTTAATTAGTCAGGTGAGTTTAATTACAGGTGAATTTGTGGTTTGAATAACTCTTATAAGATGTTATTCAGTATGGGAATTATGCAATATTTTATGAATTTGGAAATCTATATTAACCCTCCCTTCCCATCCTCACATGACGTCACAAGCTCACTGAAACAATTTATATATTTCAATTAAAATTTCTAAAAAAAAAAATATGGCTGTGTTTTGCTATTTTCTTTTCTGCTGTGAAATTGAGTCCTTGTACCAAATTTAGGACCAAAATAAACCTCGGCAGAAGAATTGTTTTACTTTTGAGTTGTTTTTTTAATGAATACATCTAAAAATAGTGTTCCTAAATGTGTCAAAATCTTTCATAACTTAATTAACTTGTGTTTTAATATATTCTACAGGTGGGACAGGTAAGGTATGTAAATTAGATCGTTTATTAGATAGAATACACATAAGAAGACATCTCACCAAAATAAATAACTAAATAAAAACAAGAAAAACACCAAAAATAAACAAATACGGTAAAAATAAATAAAAGAATAAACAAAATAATTAAAAAAAATATGAAAAATATAAAAATAAATAAATAAATTGAAAGAGACGAGTCGACGCATGCGCAGTCAAACATAAACAAATTCTTTATGACCTCTCTCTCACTCACTCTCACTTCAATACCTCCCATGCCTCTTACCACCTCCTCCACGCACCCACCCCAGCCCACCCCACCCACCAGCAAGTTTACGGGCGCCCCCAGAACGCCATAAAGCAGCAGCACCATTAAAAGCTATTGTGTCAGTAATAGAGGCGACTGTAAGTAGCCAGCATCAAAACCTCAACGAGTTACTTCCTTGAATGACTTCAGACCCACATAGACAGACAGACAGACAGACAGACAGACAGACAGGAGAAAGATATTTAGTTAGGTTACATAATGTGTATAGTTTGATATATGAATAATGTATCTTGTTGACTTTAATACATGTGAAAATTAAGAAAGTTTTAAGAAAGTTGTTTATTGGCCGCTTATGGAGAGAGAGAGAGAGAGAGAGAGAGAGAGAGAGAGAGAGAGAGAGAGAGAGAGAGAGAGAGAGAGAGAGACTTTCTGTTCACCTTCTCTCTTCTCTCTACACAAAACCTTTTCCTCTAATCTTTCTATCTCAATTTCCATCCCAATTACCTCCTTCTTCCTTCCTCCTCCCTCCTTCTTCCTCCTCCTCCTTCCTTCTTCCTTCTCCTCCTTCCTTCTTCCCTTTCATCCCAGCTTCTCTACCTCCATCCCATCCTCTCACAACCTCAGCACCTCCCTGACCTCAACACCACCCTGACTTCAACACCTCCCTGACCTCAACACCACCCTGACCTCAACACCACCCTGACCTCAACACCTCCCTGATCTCAACACCTCCCTGACCTCATAACCTCCCTGACCTCAACACCACTCTGACCTGAACACCTCCCTGACCTCAACACCTCCCTGACCTCATAACCTCAACACCACTCTGACCTCAACACCTCCCTGACCTCAACACCTCCCTGACCTCAACACCACCCTGACCTCAACACCTCCCTGACCTCAACACCACCCTGACCTCAACACCACCCTGACCTCAACACCACCCTGACCTCAACACCTCCCTGACCTCATAACCTCCCTGACCTCAACACCTCCCTGACCTCAACACCTCCCTGACCTCAACACCACCCTGATCTTAACACCTCCCTGACCTCAACACCTCCCTGACCTCAACACCACCCTGACCTCAACACCTCCCTGACCTCATAACCTCCCTGACCTCAACACCTCCCTGACCTCATAACCTCCCTGACCTCAACACCTCCCTGACCTCATAACCTCCCTGACCTTAACACCTCCCTGACCTCAACACCTCCCTGACCTCAA
Source organism: Homarus gammarus (assembly GCA_958450375.1). Lineage (NCBI taxonomy): Eukaryota > Metazoa > Arthropoda > Malacostraca > Decapoda > Nephropidae > Homarus > Homarus gammarus. The sequence continues at coordinate 966,997 of CAUDMG010000750.1, read as the reverse complement.
CACCTCCCTGACCTCAACACCACCCTGACCTCAACACCACCCTGACCTCAACACCACCCTGACCTTAACACCTCCCTGACCTCATAACCTCCCTGACCTCATAACCTCCAGCTTTATTCATTTTACTGAAGGAGTGAAACTTGACAGTAACCCCCTCTGGTTGCTTATGTTTAAACTTAATTGCTTTTCTTTCATTTTCTTATTTTTTTCATTTCTTTAATATATATATATAGTATAAGTGAGAGATAGTGAAAGTGAGAGATAGTGAAAGTGAGAGGCAGTAAAAGTGAGAGATAGTGAAAGTGAGAGATAGTGAAAGTGAGAGGCAGTGAAAGTGAGAGAGTAAAAGTGAGAGATAGTGAAAGTGAGAGGCAGTGAAAGTGACTATCAAACACACGGATGGAGAGAGGGAAATGAGAACAGGATGAGCAGTGTAATCTAAACTTGAGCAATTAGATGCCAAGTGAGCGAGCGGTTGATGGTGCAAAGATGAGAGAGAGAGAGAGAGAGAGGATGAATGTGTGTGTGTATGTCATTCTCACTATCTCAAATCATCCAGTATTTTTTCTCATCCTGTCTGTCTGTCTATCTAAATCTCCCTCTCTCTGTCTGTCTGTCTTTCTCTCTCTCTCTCTCTCTCTCTCTCTTTGTCTATCAGAGAATTTAATCACCAATAATCAATCATCAGTCGTCAGGTAGGAGTTCCAATCAAGAATTTAAATTTCAAATATCAAGGTATAATAATTTAGAGCCAATCAGCTATATTGTTTCATTATATTCTGTATTAATTTATGTATTCAAATAGTGATGATGATGGTGGTAGGGGGTGGTGGTGTGAGTGGTAGGGGGTGGTGGTGTGAGTGGTAGGGGGTGGTGGTGTGAGTGGTGGTGGTGTGAGTGGTAGGGGGTGGTGGTGTGAGTGGTAGGGGGTGGTGGTGTGAGTGGTGGGGGGTGGTGGTGTGAGTGGTAGGGGGTGGTGGTGTGAATGGTGGGGGGTGGTGGTGTGAGTGGTAGGGGGTGGTGGTGTGAGTGGTGGGGGGTGGTGGTGTGAGTGGTGGGGGGGGGTGGTGGTGTGAGTGGTGGTGGTGAGTGGTGGTGGTGTGAGTGGTGGTGGTGTGAGTGGTGGTGGTGTGAGTGGTAGGGGGTGGTGGTGTGAGTGGTGGTGGTGTGAGTGGTGGTGGTGTGAGTGGTAGGGGGTGGTGGTGTGAGTGGTAGGGGGTGGTGGTGTGAGTGGTAGGGGGTGGTGGTGTGAGTGGTGGGGGGGGTGGTGGTGTGAGTGGTGGTGGTGAGTGGTGGTGGTGTGAGTGGTGGTGGTGTGAGTGGTAGGGGGTGGTGGTGTGACTGGTGGTGGTGTGAGTGGTAGGGGGTGGTGGTGTGAGTGGTGGGGGGTGGTGGTGTGAGTGGTAGGGGGTGGTGGTGTGAGTGGTGGGGGTGGTGGTGTGAGTGGTAGGGGGTGGTGGTGTGAGTGGTAGGGGGTGGTGGTGTGTGGTGGTGGTGTGAGTGGTAGGGGGTGGTGGTGTGAGTGGTGGTAGGGGGTGGTGGTGTGAGTGGTGGTAGGGGGTGGTGGTGTGAGTGGTAGGGGGTGGTGGTGTGAGTGGTAGGGGGTGGTGGTGTGAGTGGTAGGGGTGGTGGTGTGAGTGTAGGGGGTGGTGGTGTGAGTGGTAGGGGGTGGTGGTGTGAGTGGTAGGGGGTGGTGGTGTGAGTGGTAGGGGTGGTGGTGTGAGTGGTAGGGGGTGGTGGTGTGAGTGGTAGGGGGTGGTGGTGTGAGTGGTAGGGGGTGGTGGTGTGAGTGGTGGTAGTGGTGATGATGATGAGTTAAAAAATATAGAAATCTTAGAAAATTACTAAAAAAAACATACATTCGAATCAAGACAAAAACTCGAAAAAAAACAAAACAAAACTTGAGGTAGACTTAAATAAAAAATAAAATAAATAAAATATGAGAGAATTTACACTTATATTTACAACGGCTGTAAATTTTTAGCTTAGAATCTGAA